>JAPYZC010000453.1:0-38528 GCA_030522665.1 Ichneumoninae sp. A BG-2022a | reverse complement strand
CTTTTTTTTTTTTTTGCAATCTTGCCCCCTGTGGATTCGGACTTTTTGGGCCTCATGGCTCTCTGGCACTTCTTCGCTTGGAGTCTAGTTCTGAAAGTGTTTAAAAAAAGAGATTTTTTTAATGGGAATTTACTTACCTTTGGGATTTTTTTGGACGAGACTCTTGTCTCTGTTTGGGGGTTTGGGGCAGGTCGAAAATGGAATTGGGTTTCGGTCGCACGAGGATTCGATTCGTACGTCGTTTTTTTTACTTTTTTTAATGTTGTTCCGAAAAATTGATAATTGATTCGTAATAAGTCAGTGATTGATATGAACCTGGCTCGACCGATATTGGAAATTTGTGTTCTTAATAGGTGAGCGAAAATAAAATATATATATATATATATTTTATTTTTAGATGAGAATTTGCTCAGCTCTGGGGATTTTCAATCGGGATTCTTATTTTTGTTTGGAAGGTTTGAGATCAAAAATAGAATGGGGCTTGAGTCGAGCGAGCATTCGATTTGCCCGTCGGTTCTTTTTTTGGGTTTTTTAAACGTTGGTCCGAAAAATTGCTAATTAAATGGTAATTAGTCGTTGATTGATATGGACCTGGATCGATCGATATTGGAAGTTTGTGTTCGTAGTGGGTGATGGAAAATAAAAAATAAAAAAACATTTCCGCAGAGCGCCGTACCGTGCAATCTCTTTTTTCGCCTCGAAACGCCGGCGTATTTCAATGGTTTCGCTGCTGCTGCTGCTGCTGCCAGGGCGATTATTTAAATCGTTGAGTCGCGCTCGTGCCAGTTCACCCCCGTCTACTACCCCGTAACGACTTTCCAGATGAACGCACGTGTCGACGATCCTCCTCACCCCCGCCTCCTCCCCCCTCCCGACCGGGGCAGATTGTAATTTAATTGATAAATTCGAAGGAAATTGAAGTTCGACCCGGAATTCGCGGTGCGGCAAAGCCTCAATGAAATTGATATTATAACCGCATTGAGCGCGTTCGATATTCATGCTCTGTCTGTTATATGCATTCGATGAAAGATAGCCGACTGAATGGCGACGTGGGGTTCTTGGTTCAATGGGAAATCATTTAGTTATCGCGGAATCAAAACCAAACAGTTTCACGTCGTTATTTTATCTAAGAAGGCTAATCATTAACGATGGGTCTGTTTGTGATACACGGTAAAAAAAGAGTTTGTACATTCAACAAATTCTTTTTGTTCACAATCAAAACGTTTTCTCGTTAATTTTAGGATTTTTTCTGATCATCCAGTCGCATCGATGACTTAAAAAATAATTGTAAAATTAATACGAAAAATTATATAATTAGCCGGGAAAATTTGTGAAATTAATACAAAAAAATTGTCAACGTTTTTGGTCAATAGATGTTCATTAAATGTACAAACTTCCTTTTTTACCGCGTATGCGGAATAATTGCTGGACATCAAGCCAAGACGAGGAAAAAAAAAGTTTATACATTTGACAAGCACTTTTTGTCCACAAAGGTTCCGAATTCACTTCTCGTTAATTTTACGATTTATTCTGATAATCGAGTCGTATGAACGACTTAAAAAAAATTATTACAACATCTGCAAAAAAAAGTTCAAAATTAACCGAAAGAAATACTAAAATCGACATAAATAATTGTCTATGCTTTCGGACAATACATTTTTCTTGAATGCTCGACTTTTTCCCGAGTAGAAATTTTCGAGCGTTACAACGGGTCCTGATAAGGCCTTATCAGGCCTTCTCAGGACCTTATCAAGGCCCGATGTAACGCGCAAAAATTTCTACTCGGCATTTTTTTCCGCGTATGTGTAACAATGTCCATCCGGTCAAGGTAAAATAAAAGCCCCAGGAACTTATTGGCTTCAAAGCTCCCCGGAAACCGGCAGACGCGGAGCACCTGCTCAACCACGAAACCCCGGCATAAATTTTTCATCTGCTCGATTACCGATTCTCCCGTGCGACCTGAGAATAAAACAGCGCCAGGGCGTTGCAGAGATTGAGTTTTGAGATTGCAATCAAGATTGCCTCCCACTCTGCCTCCCCCTCCGCGGTCTTATCAGTTACGAGGTGGGCGTTTATTTAAATTTAAAACTGCAGATCGATTCACTCTCCGCCCTGTTCGGACTTTCCTCCCTCTTTCCTTCCTCATTCTCGTCACTCGGGCATTTTTTTTTCACCCTTCCCTTCCGTTTTCTCTTTTCCACCCTTTACCTCTATTTTCGTCCGCACGCACTCGCCGGACCGATTTATCCGTGCGCTTCGATCTCGCCTCTTCCGTCTCTCGTTCGTCGAAAAAAAAAAAATCCTCGCCCAACGTAGCTGAACGCACAGTGGACCGAGTGCAGTCTCTTCGTCCGCCTTCCATTCTCGGCTACTCTAATTCCCGGCTCTTGTCGATCGTCCTCCTTGGCACGTCCCCCGAAAAACTCATTAACGTGTCTCCAGGCATTCTACGAGGGTGAACCATCGCCCTCCCGCGACGAGGACGCCGAGCTTCCCGGTGCGAGGAAGGTGCGACGTTTCTCCCTCCGGCCACCGGGAAAAGCGAATTTCTGCAGGCCTTCTCTCCCGAGGTTCTCCCCCCGAAGCCCGGCGCACTTTGGAGAACACGGCGAGGGAATCGCACGGAGCTTCTCGGAGGACGAGCAACCGGGAAGAGGGTCGGACAGAGCGAAAAGGAGACACACAGCACGTCGGAACTGTGTCGCTCGTGTACAATCGCAGGCCGCAGAGGCGAGTCGTCCGTTCTCTTTATTTCGCTTCGCGGGATGGAAGAATAAGGCCACGGGAGACGAGGAAGTGCGAAGCGATATAGAGGATGGACCAAACGTTTTTTTTCTGTCTTCTGCGGGGGAATAAAAAAATTGAAAAAATTATGAGTTTGAGGTAGCGAGATTTTGAGAGTGTGATCATTTTTTTCGGTCGTTCGGTGAACCGTTCGAGAGATATGGCACTTTATAGAAACGGCTGTGCTGAATAGCCAGTCATTAAAGCGCTAAGCGAATTGTTTAAAAAAAAAATTAATTTAAAGACATACATTTTTCGAGATTACTTTAAGAATTTCAATCGTTAAGAATTTCAGTTATCAAAGAATTTGTTTTGACCAAAAAAATTGTCAATTATATATTTTTTGGCGAAGCCTGTATAAAGTGTCGGCGGCGTGGCAGTGTTGAATGGGAAAGATGTTCGAAACGTTCGAGAGATGTGATAATTCATGCAAACGATTGCGCCGAATAGAGGAACTAGTCATTAAAGCGCTAATCGAATTCTTAAAAAAATGGTTAAAAATCAATCGCGAGATGGCTGAAGGACTTACACTGTAAAAATAAAGTGTAAATTTAATGTAGTGGAAATTGAAATTTGCCCACATTACTCACATTAATTGAACATTAATATACTTTTATTGAGGAATTAAAATACGATATATGAAAATGACAAATCTTTTGCCTGTAATTTACAAAAAATTTCATTAAAAATACAAAATTTACTGTAAAATCGTAACGCACATGTGTTCGAAATTTCAGAAATAGTTTGTGTAAAAAAGCTTCCAACACTGTTCATTAATTTTAAAACTACATTTTTTTACAGTGTAGGTCTATGGCCAATTGGCAATATCTACATATATTCTCAGTCATGCTATGTTCAAAAAATGGTTGCGTCTGGCACATCGTCAACAAATCCACTGTTACTACAACTACTCGATCGAGAGTCAGTCCACGATTGTTCGACATCATTTTATGAATTTCAAAGTACCGTTATCAAAGAAATTTTCCTTCTTTTGCAAAAAAAAAAATTTGCAATTATATATTTTTTGGCGAAGCCTGTATAAAGTCCCGACGGAGTGGCAGTGTTGGATGGGAAAGACGTGAGTTACCGAGTCTCTTCCGTGTTCTTCTTTCGTCTTTCGCTCGGCAAGAAGGAAGAATTGGGGTTGCGTCGGGGAGACTGCGAGGGGTGGGGAGCAAGTAGGTGACTCGCCAAGAAGTCTTTTGGTAAAATGAAACGGGCGCACCGCTCCCTTCCGCGTTTTCTCTTTCTATCTGTATTCCTCGCGCATACCGAGGCAAAGTTCGCGACCCCGCAATTAAACTCGGTGATACAGACGGTTTCCTTGGTTTCGAAGTTACTTTCCGCCGGAAACTATTCGTGGTTGCCTCGCTCATGCCGCTCTGCGCCTTTGCCTGCCCCGGTTGCCTCCGCTGCCGGCAGTCATATTTTCCTCGGGAGGAACATCGTTCCATATCCCCATAGCTTGTCTTGTCTTTTCGTGTACACAAACAACTGTAACGAAGCTACGAGAGCGCACCGAGATTACGGATGGATGATACCATGAAACGCATAATTGAGCTATTTGCTTCCGAGCTTTCCGTTCTAGGGAGGAATTCGGCTCGTAACTATGTAGCCGAGTAATATCAAATTATTATCTTCGCGGGCGTTTAAACACGACAATATTTGTTACTGGGTGTGGGGCAAAGAATGTCTTTGCAGGCGATGCGTAGCTGACTCAATAGGTAACAAAAACTGCGATCAATTTTTTCCTACCACCGATTTTGAATTCAATTCAATTTAATTTTCAATTTTTCCTGTCTCCATATTTCAATTCTCAATTCAATTCAATTTAATTTGCAATTTTTCCTGTCTCCATATTTCAATTCTCAATTCAATTTAATTTGCAATTTTTTCCGTCTCCTTTTTTCAATTCTCAATTTAATTTAATTTGCAATTTTTTCTGTCTCCACTTTTCCATTTTCAATTCAATTCAATTTTCAATTTTTGCCTGCCTGAGTTAAAATTCATCGGTTATTTTCAATCTGCCATAAGAATCAATGTTAAATAGTGCAAATCAGAAAAGAAAAAAAATTCTCGAAAACGGTGAAGACGAACGCATTCAAACTTCGCAGTTACACGTCGACCCTTCATATCAATGCGTAAAAAAAATCAGCATATTTTTCTCGATGACTTTGTAACGCTCGACCCTCCTCAAGTACTTGATATGGGAGAGCCTGGCAAAATGGGGCAACGGGGCAAAACGATTTTTGGATCGGACAAGGTGGCAAAACTGGGCAGAAAAGCCTGATGTATCCGATAGGGCGAATTCGGGCATCCAAAAATTATTGGAAAATGACGTTATACCCAAAAACCCCGTTTTGCCCCGTTGCCCCATTTTGCCCCGCTCTACCCTAGTTCAATGCGTACTTGTATTTAGTGTTTTTGTCGAGCTCCGTTGCCCTATCGGGTGCGGAGCTGCATCGGAGCGGCGCGCATCGGCCCGACGCGCGCCGTACTCGGTGCTACGCGCCATGAAACTTTCATAAACGAGTGTCGCGCCCGCCCTGAGGTAAAATATTGGCTGCCGCTCGCCCGCCCGCGCCCGCGTCGTCGACGCTGCGCGACCGGGGAGCGTGCTCCATGTTTATAAACCTCGGTAAACCCCGTCGCTCGCGGGTTGTCTTTGAAAGGAGGAGGCAAAGAAAGGACCGGGGGCCGAGAGCGGCGGCGAGCGAGGTAAATCCTCGGCAGCGTCTTCGCCCGCTCGTTCAACCCCATAAGTTAGCGAGTCCCCCGCGCCGCCGCCCTCGCCGCCGCCCTCGCCGCCGCTCTACATCTCCGTTACTCGCGATATCGCCTCGTCCGCACCGGCGTCGGGTACTCGCACGCCCCGAGAGTGCCGGTCTCGCATACAAGTGCAAAATACTCCGGCGCAGCGACGGGGCGAGGCGGGAAAACCGCACGACTCGACGCCTCGAAATATTCGAGGCAAACGCTCGTCGAGTTAAAACGCTCTGTAAATCGCACCACTGTGCGCGCCACCGACGCAGTCGGCACGTGCATCCACTCTGCATCTTCATGACTCTTGCGACTCCCCACCCCCTCCCCCCACCCTGCCCCGTAACTCGGCCACTTATTTTCGAGGATAAACAAAACTGAACGCACGATCTTCACATCGTCAGAGCCCAATGCTTCCTCCGAGGAATTTTATGTTTCTTTTTTTGTTTTGTTTTTCGTTCCATAAATTTGGTTCCAGTCTCATTCGCTGAGGCAGCTGCACGGAGACCGAGTATCATCCGATGGTAGCAATAATTCTACTAATAATAATAATAATAATAATAATAATAATAATAATAATAGTAACTATTATTATATAATACATTATTTTTTATTATATTTATTATTATTAACTTACCGATGAATATTCTGGTTTTCAGTCACGCAATTGGCACTGTTTACACATAACTGCATAACTGGCACTGTTTAACATAATGTAGAAATATTTAATTCGCTTATACAATTTTATTGTTTGCGATGAAACTTTGTAGATAGATAAACTAAAGGCTGACATTTTTTAACGGGACATTCGATCGAATATATAGATGGTGAATTCGTAGAGAATCTTTCAGTTATGAGAATGAACCGTGATCGATCAAAATCGAGCAAAAACTACGGATCATTCTTTGAAAAAAAACTGAACGTTGTTCCTTTTCGAAAGTTACAACGAACCAGTTTAAAAATATTTTAGAAAAAAAATGTTCCATTAGCTTATACAGCAAACATTTTTTTTCGTTCGTAATAATTTTTCTTTTTCTTGGAGTAAACTTTTGATCCGAGTGCGCAAGAATATCGCTATCGGCGCAACGAGCTCTTTATTCGCCGGGGCCGATCGTCACGCGCGTTCCTCACCGTTAAACCTAGACAGGAGCCCACGGACGGGGATTGCCGGAGAGAAGAAAGAGTGAAAGCGAACGATGGAGGGTGTCGCCTGCTATAGGTGTAAGGCACGCGCGAAAGCGTATATTCAAATTCTATAGTAGTTTTATATATTCAAATTTTATATGCCTCGTATTTCTCGATTCACACCTTGAGTTTTGTGTAAAAGAGTTCCCGAGAAGACATTTTCACGCGTTACATTGGGCCCTGACAAGGGCCTGATAAGGCCTTATCAGAACCTTTTCACCTGAAGATTTTTAAGTAATCGTTGATTTTTTATTTTTTTAATAGAATAAAAATCAACGATTACTTAAAAATCTGAAAAAATTCATACGTATTCAGAAAAACAAACGAATCATTTTCATAAAAAAAAAGTTTTGTTGTAAACAGAAAAATATTTTAGAAAAAAAAACGCTCCATAAGCTTACGAAGCAAACAAACTTTTTTTTTCGTCAGTAATAATTTTTCTTTTTCCTGGAGTAAACTTTTGTTACGATTGCGCAAGAATATCGCTATTGGCGCAGCAAGCTCTTTCATCGCGAGCGCCGATCGTCGCGCGGGTTCCTCGCCGTTAAATATAGGCACGATGCCACGGATGTGGAGTGCCTTAGAGAAGAAAGAGTGAAAGCGAAAGATGGAAGGTGATGCCTACTATAGGTGGAAGGCACGCGCGAAAGCATGCGAAAGCGTATAGTCAAATTCTATAGTAGTGTTATATATTCAAATTTTATATGCCTCGTGTTCCTCGATTCACAACTTGAGTTTTTTATAAAGGAATTCCCGAATAGAAATTTTTACGCGTTACATCGGGCCCTGATAACATCCTGAGAAGGCCTGATAAGAGCCTGATAAGGTCTTATCAGGACCCTAACAGGGCCCGATGTAACGCTCGAACATTTCTACTCAGATTACTCCGTCAATAAATTAAATTAAAAATTAAAAAAGAAATATATTTTAGAAAAAAAAAAACCCCTCCATAAGTTTACGAAACAGACAAACATTTTTTTCGTCCATAATAATTTTTCTTTTTCTTGGAGTAAATTTTTGTTCCGGTTGCGCAAGAATATCGCTATCGGCATAGCGAGCTCTTCATTCGCGAGCGCCGATCGTCACGCGCGTTCCTCGCCGTTAAACATAGGCACGATGCCACGGACGTGGATTGCCGTAGAGAAGAAAGAGTGAAAGCGAACGACGGAAGGTGATGCCTGCTATAGGTGGAAGGCACGCGCGAAAGCGGCATTCCCGGCATACGCTAGTTGGTGAAGCAGAAAGCAAGCCAGAAGGCGGAGGAGAGCAAACGACGCCCGGCTTGCAGCAAAAGCGGGTGCGCGCAGAGGGAGAGATGGGACGTGTATAGCGTTATAGCGCCCGAGCCGAAGCGCCTCGAGGCGCTAGTGGCAAGTGCCTCGCCTCGCCGAGCCAGTAGTTTCAGCGACGTTCCAGTCAGACTCCTTGCTCTCACCCGTTGGATTTCACCGAGTCCGTTCCACCGCCCGCTGCACCAACCACAATAACCAGCCCACCCTTTCTCACTCTCGCCGCTCCGACTTCGCTTCGCGCTGCGGTTGCTTTTGTTTTCCGTTTTTAAATGCGGACGCCCGACGACGCGTATGAATTCCGAGGGGCGTTGAATTTTTATGAGCTCGCGTACCGCGAATTAGCCGACGTACGTACCCGGCCGTGCGCGTGTGTGGGAGCGCGCGCGGCTCGCACCGTTACGCAACACATGTGTGCGCGATCCGGGTTCGCCGCACCGCGGCCCCTGCCCTCCGTCCCGCTCGAACTCCCTCGTATACAGATTACTCGACTCTTTTTTTTGCCATTTTTTAATCTTTTTTTTTGCCATTTTTTTTTTTTTTTAAACCCGCTGGCGAATACCTTCTTCTGTCCGGACTTTCGTTTGGCTCGTTTCGCCGGGGCTCGACACGCTCATCTCGACGGGCCGGGTGTGCCGGGAGACAACGCACGATTAGCCACGCTCGACCTGTATGTATGTACTGTGTATAGGCGAGGAGTGCAATATGTTCTGAGAATATATGAATACATTATGGAGATGCATCGCATTGCGAGTGTTTTGCCGAAGGGGATCGTGGAAGGCGGACGGGAGGTGAAAATAATTGTTGGGTCACGTTGATGCTGTTTAATTTGTTATCGAAGCTTATCGGCGAGCGATAAGGGC
Organism: Ichneumoninae sp. A BG-2022a; assembly: GCA_030522665.1. Taxonomy (NCBI): domain Eukaryota; kingdom Metazoa; phylum Arthropoda; class Insecta; order Hymenoptera; family Ichneumonidae; species Ichneumoninae sp. A BG-2022a. The sequence goes on along the minus strand of JAPYZC010000453.1, from coordinate 29,647 downwards.
CGTGCAGGGTTGCTGGATAGGAGAGAGGAGCGGAGTTTATCTGATTGAACCTTCGCGTACGGGAGAGGAGCGCCGAACTTGATTACGCGGGCCGCGACCTCCGCGACCTGAGGTGTAAATATAGATTTCGGATAACAATAGTACATGCTGTATTGACGATAAAAATATTATTTTACGCAAATGTAATGTGTGGTGAGGCGAAGGACCAAAGTCGATAGCTCGTTAGCGGATATTGTTAACATACGTTTGTGTAATGACGAAGACTTTTGTTACACATTTAAAAGATCGACAACCATTGTAACATATTACACTTAGAGAAAGATTTAGTAAAAACTACCGATTATCTAGGAAAAATTGCCATAAGTAGTGGCAGAAAGTCTCAGATTATCCAAGAATTTTTACCAGTAGTAGTAAAAAGGTATTTATTGACAATAACAGTTGGTCCATACGATCTCCGATACGTATCTTTATTTGGTGACAAGTCACTTTTAATAACATCGCCAATGGGCTATTGACGGAGTCCTACAGGCCAAGGTTTTCTCTACACTGTTAAAAAAATTTATTTGAAAATCACTGAACAGTATTGGAAGCTTTTTTACATAAACTGTTTCTGAAATTTCAATCACATGCGCGTTGCAATTTTACAGTAAAATTAGTATTTTTCATAAAAAATGTTTGTAAATTTCAAGCAAAAGATTTGTAATTTTTATATCTGGTACTTTTATTTTAGAAGCAAAGTACATTACGGTTCAATTAATGTAAGGAATGTTAGTAAATTCCAAGTTCCAGTACATTCAATTTACAACTTATTTTTACAGTGTATATTTGGGTGTATTACTTAATTTGTTTACCTTAGTTTATTAAACTTATTGTTGCGGTTTTGTTATTTTGTTGTTGATATGGCTGGATAATGTACCAGTTCAAGTATATAGTTTATAATTGTATTTATGTGTTTTCTGGACCCACTATATTGACCATTTGTTGAAGGTCTTCAAAGATTGTGTGCGTAGGTGATTTGCATTTTTCTGCTATCTGTCATTGCGGCTGCGCGCATAGTGGTTCAATGTTATTTAGTTGGTTGACAGCGAATTGTGTGGTGAGGTATTTACATCGATCTACTATGGGGATTTTTACCATAATATCTACGAAAAATTCTTATAAATCCGGTACTTTCTACCATGTGTGGCGCCCTAGTTCCCTACTATTATGTGCTATGGTAATATCTCTCAAGCGATATATTCATATTTACTAGATCCTTCTCTCAGTGTACTAATAAATACGCATTACTACTGATATCTGTTCAAAGAGTATTTCTCCGAATTTCGATATCGTTGATATTTTTGATATACAGCAATTTTTATACCGCGCAATGTAAGTACTCGGCAAATCGCTAAGCGAGGATCTCGTATGTCAAGGTTTAACAATTTATTTTCTTCCATCTTAGGCGAGGTTCGAGAGTTGGAATTAGGGCAATTAGCTACGCGCGACGTACATATATACATAGTTATATAAGCGAGGAGTGCAATATGTTCTGGGAATATATGAATACATTATGGAGATGTAGTCGCATTGCGAGTATTTTGCTGAAGGCGCTCGTAGGAGCGGTGGATGTGCGGTGAAATGAATTGTTCGGTATCGTAAATGCTGTTTAACCTGTTTAACTTCCTGTAACGGATCCGTGTTCCACGAGGACCTTTAATTTTCCAAGAAGCAACCCTTGGAACGAATCTAATAACAAGTTAAGGCGCTAAAAACATCTGTAAAAATGCACAGACGTAGCTTAAACTGTTGTGTTTCTGATAACGCAGCAGAAAATGTATCCGTATTTGTGCTTCAAAAAAGGCATGGTCGTTTGCGATCGGCGATAAGTTAGTTTGTTAGTTTATTATTGCAAGAACTGTGCCGGTTTGCCAGACGAGAGAGGCGCAGCGTTGATCCGATTAATATTTGTTTCCATCTTAGTAGATGTTCGAGAGTCGAAACTTAGGGCGAATGGACGGAGAAAATAATTGTTTGGTGTCGTTAGTGATGCTTTATTGTCGAAGTTTATCGGCAAGCGATAAGAGCCGGTTCGTCGCGCGAGACAGCGGCGCAGAGGCGGTGCGACTTTTATTTTTTCACTATTTTTTTTATCTTGAGAGATGTTCGAGAGTTGGAATTTAGGACGTCGATGTGGGTTTCCGACGCTTACGGGGATCATCGACTCCGGTAATCTTTGGCCGCGCGAATGAACGCTTTTCGCGCCGGAGAGTTGCGCCCTGCACTTGGGACATTGGCGGCGAGCCAGCGAGCAGTTTTCACCCTCGATACTCCCGATCGTCGCTATTCGGCGTATCCGGCGTACGAGCAGCGGGCACTCTCGCAGTCACCCGGCCAGGCACGTTCTCGCGCGATATAACTTCGCGGGGTGGAAAGGGCTAACCGATGGCTCGCGACGTTGTTATATCTCGCGGATATGTGCGACCCCGTCCGCGCCCGACCAGTCGATACTTACGACTCCGTGGCTCGCACTGTGCAGCTCGTAACGTTCGCGCGGAATGCACACTGAGGAATCTCTCCGGCCGCTCGGGAACAGCGAAAAGAATAATCCAAGGGACATTGGCTCGAGGGATCGCGATCCTTGCTTGACCCACCGAAGATCACTGGAAGCGGCTGCTGAGACGCAATGAAAAAAAAAAAAAATTGAATATGGTTCGATTAACCATAAGGCTCGGGCAAGTGAGTTCGAATGCTTGTACGACCCTGAAGATATCTGCATGACATCAAATTTCATCTCTGGCAAGTCTCTATCAGTGCACGGCTTTAGGAGGAATAACCAATTGTTATTCTTCCTAACATAGAGATTAAAAGTCTATAGACTTTTAATATAGACTCCAAGTGAACTTCCTCGAGCTACATGTGTACAATGCAAAATACCACCGTTATAACTTGATGAAATTTTGGCACATGCCAAAATCTTCTTCAACATCATGTTTGTTTGGTTACAGATAAGGGATTGATTGGTTCCACAATTGGTCTCTTTCGGTTGATCAGAATACGAATCAATCAATCAATCAATCAAAGTAGCAACCAAATAACGGACTTTGACGCTCGCTATTTGCTTTCGAGATTTAAACAACAAGAAAATCCTCGAATTCTCTAGAACATGGAAGATTTCAATTCGAATTTTCGTCTCGCGGCCATTGAACTTCGCCATGGCAGAACAGAATGAACGATGATGTTCCTCTTTAAACTTCTTCCTTTCTGGCCCGTCAAGTACCGATAAAACACGATCCGGCTAGCCCCGCTTTTTTGTCACGACCGTGCTCAGCTGCGATTAACGGACAATGTTTGCCTTCGAGACTTTTGAGGAAAAAAAAAAGTGCCTCCAACCCAATTTCCATCTGACTTTTCCTCTCCCGGCCATTAAGCTTTTCCAGGCAAGGCCGGAACGATCTTCTTTAAATGTCTGCCTTTTACGGCCCGTCAGGGATGAATAAAATGGTCCATCTTGCCCCGCTCTCTTCTGCTCACGACAGCGCTCAGTCGCGAGTGTCACCCGAATCGCCTCTGCCAGGACATCTCGAAGTACCGCCTCGCCGTCGCTCATCCATGTTTTCCCTATCTTGGCAGAAACACGCGGGTGGTGAAAATTTTTTCCACGAGCGACGCTGAACGTGCGACGAGGGAGTTTGTCTGAGCCACGCGGAGTCTCTCGCCGAGTAAGGTACCAGTGGCCGCACACCTACAGTAAAGTACCAGTGGCCGCACACCTAAAGGCGAAGTCCTAATTCCCGTACATCCAAGAAAAATCGTATTTGCGTCTTTCTTGCACGCATGCTTTGCGCGGCCACTGGGACGTGTTCGGTCACTCGGACTTGTTCGGTCACTGGGACGTTTACCTTACTCGGTGCGCCAGCAAAGCTCGGCCGTACCCGGCGACGGAGCAACCGCGAAAAAATCGGTGAACCGTCGCAATAAACCTCAACTGTTTTCCACGCTCATCGCTTTCTCGGCCCGGCGGAACGACCGATTCCGAGGGAATAAATAAAAGTGCCGAGCTTCTCCGCTCGTGAACTACACGGACGTACGTGTCGCGTGTCGCGGGAAATTACGAGCCCGGAGACGAACGTCACCGGGGGAATGGGACGGAGCGAGAAATAGATAGGAAGACGGAAGCGGGCTACACAGCTACGACATTCCGAAAGTTCCTCCGCACTTCGGCTTTTCCTCCCTCGATCCTCTCCCGTCTCTCCGGCGTGCGTTGGCTTCACCGGGAAACGCCATTTTCCCTCAACGCGGCGTGTTTCGCCTCGCGAAATAATTTCACGTAGACATACGGCGCACTATGTGTACAGGCATAGACACTGGATGCGCACCCGCTTCCCTGCAGTGGGAATAAAGATCATTCGCTGAACTCACGTTTCTCATTTTTTTGTTATTTACTACTTTTATGCACCATTTCTAAAAACCGGCCCAAAAAAATATTCTTCGAGTGTCGTTCGTTTGAGATGAGACTTTTTTTTGCATCCCGTGAAAAAATTTGTGGAGATGAATTGAACAAAAATTAACGCTGTATAATTCGGTTATAATGATTAATTTCTGTAGCTCTGTAGAGTACTGGTTTGGTTTTAGGAAACGTGGTAAAAAATATGAAATTGACTCTAGTTATCTACTTTTTTATTCTTTTTAGATACAGACTTTTCCGGTTGTCAACAAAATTTCAAAAGTCTTGCGCCGGAGACGAACAGATAAGAAAAATTAAATCCGAAATATCGGTACTCTATTCGAGATGAAAGATTTTTTTGCATCCCGTGAAAAAATGTGTGAAATGGTCAGAATACAAAATTCTGTACATTTCTATTCCAATAACTAATTTCTGTAGTAGGTTGCGAAAAAAAAGTTTCTGAAAAAAAGGTCCCTATTTTTTATATAGATTTTTTTTATAAGTAGATAAAGTCCACCTCCGGATGTCCACGAAATTTCAAAGCGCTATATAAAGAAAAATCAATCCGAAATATCCATCGTCCATCCGAGGCGAGAGGTTTTTTTTACATACTGTGAAAACATGTCCAAAGGTTGTCCGAAAAAAAATTAGCACATTCCCATTCTGATAACTATTTTCTGCAGTTCCATGACTAAATGTCTTTGATCGTCGGAAAAAAGTCTTTAAAAATATGAAATTGGTCACAGCTGTCCCAATTTTTTAAACTCCAAGATAAAGACCTCTACATTTCCACATCTCCATAAAATTTCAAGATACTTCCGCCCGCTCCTCAAAAAAAAAAAGAAAAAAAAATCAATCCAAAATATCGAAGTGGCCGGTGCACATTGGCCGGTCGTTCGGTGCCGTGTCGCGACACTCTGCGTTCATTCATGGCAACCGTTATCCTACACTTGGGTAGCTTGTTCCTCGGTCCTACTCGTTATTATTACTAGATTATTTTTACAAGTAGATAAAGACCACCTCAGGTCGTCCACAAAATTTCAAAAAACACTTGTTCCGGAGACGAAGCGGAGATAAAGAGAAATCAATCAGGAATATCCACTGTCCATCCGAGATGAGAGGTTTTTTTTACATCCCATGAAAAAATGTCCAAAGGTGGTCCGAGCACATTTCCGTCCCGATAACTATTTTCTGCAGTTCCATGACTGCATGTCTTTGAACCTCGGAAAAAAATTGTTTTAAAATATGAAATCGATCATAGCTGTCCCAATTTTTTTAACTCCAAGATAAAGACCTCTAATGTCTAAAGACATTTCCACATCTCCATAAAATTTCAAGATACTTCCGACCGCTCCTAAAAAAAAAGAAAAAAATATCAATCCAAAATATCGAAGTGGCCGGTGCACATTGGCCGGTCGTTCGGTGCCGTGTCGCGACACTCTGCGTTCATTCATGGCAACCGTTATCCGACACTTGGGTAGCTTGTCCCTCGGTCCTACTCGTGTTTATGCGCGTTATACCCCGGTCCGGTATGCAACGAACAGGGCGAGAGCCCGGCGAGAGGGATTTCGCTCGCGTTAACACACGGGGATTGTTTCGGTACGCGCCGGGTATGGAGTAGACACACGTTGCTACCCTCTCATGACGCATTGCCCCGGCTCGAGTGTATTGTAACATCGAAACAGTTACAACCGGACCAGGTCTAATGCCATCCCGTAATAATCATGTCACTACACGATACCCGCCGTGAGAGCGAATCCACGTTTTCGCCATTGCGTTTATACCCAAACCCGTGTGCGTCTCGCTCCACTGTATCATCCTCGTTCTCCGGCTTTCTCCACGGCCTTCCGTATGGAGGAGCCGCCTCGCCGTTCGCGTGATTATGACCCGAAGGGGCCTTTATAGCCCTTACAGCCGACGGCGAGCTGGCCGAGCCCCACCAGCTCTACTATTCCACCCATTGAATCCTCTCACCCCCCCCCCCCTCGGCTCGAACAACCCCGCAGTGGAACACGGGAACACTGTGCGCGCGATAGAAGCCAAGCAGCTCCCCGTCGCTAATTCCCCGTTAATCCTGAAGCGACTCTGCGGAGTACTGCTCGAGTACTCGCTGCTGTGCTTGCATCGTACCCCATGCACGGTGAAGGGTGAGAGAGCGGCAAACCTCCGATGCTCATCTAACGCGTTCCAGGAAGTTGCCGGGAAGCCTGTGCGCCTCTAGCCTGTGGTACCTCTCCGCCGCCCCCTTGGCGCAGACATCACCATTAGCCTTATTGTTCTCGTTGCGAACACCGCGGAAATCTCATCTCTTACTCCGCGTGTAAGCCTCGGCTTTTTGTAGGGTATTATTTTTTTTTGTTGTGGCTAAACTGGCGGAGATGTGGTGCTCAGGGCGTCAAATTTCTGTGGTTGGGGAATTGGGGGAAACATTGGATAGGTTTTTTTTTTTTTTAGAGAATTTTGTGGAATAGGAGAAGTGGTGGGTTTCGTTTTTTTGGGAACGAAAAATTGGACCTAGGTGAAATAAATTGCTGTTTGAGTACGTTTTGGGCTTGCATCGTAAGCTGCACGGGGAAGGTGAGACACTGTTAAACTGCATTGATGTGCATCGGACGTCACCTTATTTTTTTTTTAATTCATATTATTATTTTTTATTAGCCTTATTCTTCTCTTTACAAACACCGCGGAAATCTCATCTCTTACTCCGTTTTTAACCCCGGGCTTTTTGTAGCGGATTATTATTATTATTTCTTTTTGTTGTGGTTAAACTACCGGAGATGAGGTGCTCAGGGCATCGAATTTTTGCGGTTGTATTGGGAAAAAATATTGAATGGTATTGGGGCTTTTTTTTCATAGAATTTAACAGAACCGTCAAAGTGATGAATATCATTGTTGGGAACGAAATTGGACCTCGGTGAAATGAATTTGTGGACGAGTGGGAAATAAAAAATAGATTACAAAAAAATACATTATTTTATTGTTCTGTCTAAACTGTCTGGGATTCAGTGGTCAGTGCGTAACATTTTTGGCAGTTGTTGAATTGGGAAAAAATTATTGAATGGTATCGTGTTTTTTTTTAGAAAATGTTATAACATTTTTTTAATAGAAACAATATTATAAAATTATAAAAAAGAAAGTTTGTAAACCAAAAAAGACTGATAAATCGAGCTTGTATTCTACGCCGTCGGAGATTACAGACTCCGTTAATGCATGTCCTTTGTACGTACGCAAAGGCGCACTGGGAACAAAACTGGACCTCGGTAAAATAAGTTTATGGCCGACGAGGCCGAAGTTAAAAACGAATGGTGAAATACGTACGTTTGACAACACATCGCCCATCCACAAACCCCCTAATTTCAATTTCACAATTTAACAATCTTATGTAAAAAACTTCTCGGTGAAAAAGTACCATTCTTTGACAAAAACAAAATAGCAAAATAAAAAAAAAATAAAAAAGAGAGCTTGCGAGTCAAAAAGGAGAAAAATCGAGTTCGCATTCCACGCTGTCGGAGATTAGAGATAGCGTTAATACATGTACTTCGTGCCTACGCAATGGCGTTGCCCGGGGCTAACTTGATAACTCAGTGCGAGCACGTATCCTCCGGAACTGATGTCTCTCATATTTACCCCATTTTTTTGTCGGCTCCTCTTCTCGAATTTTTTTTCCCCGGAAGCGTCTCCATTTTGTCGGCGAGCGAGATCACCCTTTGGATCACCGGTTATGCGTCATACATATACATAACGTTCTTTGCCTAGCTTCGTTTCAGCTACGCGTCTCTCAGCGAAAAGCGCCAAGAGAGATGAGCTCTGGCTTACCGGCATGTTAAAACCTACGAGCGTCCCGGTGGATGACGCCGTCGTCCCGCTGCGAACCCCCGAGGCTATCCTCACTTTTCCGCCGTCTCTCTTTTCCCTTCGGCTCCGCTTCTCCGCCTCCGCGCTCGCCGCACTCGCTTCTTCCCTCTCGCGCGCCTCTTTTTTTTCACCACCGCGGATGAAGAGGGCAACATCGGTTAACCCGAGGGAAAACGGGCAGAAGAGCCCGGAGAGCACTGCGGAAAATTACCATGTTTCGTGGGCTCGATGTACACACCGGGCCGCTCGTACAACTAACGGGTCCGCGTTCGCGTAACGCAGCGAAAAAGGTATTTCGCAAACGGTACTACGTTTATAATACGTGTACAAGCTTCACGGCGAAACTTCACTCGAATTCACTCCGTCTTTTTCTCCCACGCTCTGTCCACAATTCGTATTTTTTTCATTTTTTTTATCCCATGATTCGCCGCTCCAATTTCGTGTCTTTCCTCCCCGGAGCTCGGCTTTCTTCCTACGCTCTTTATTATTTCGTTCTGTTTTACGTGTTTTATTTTTTATTTTTTTTTTTTATTTTTTTTTTATTTCAGACTGACTGACAGGATAATCTGCGACCGGGGTGGAAAATATAATTCAAAGCTTCGAGGATGAACGTGCGGAAGGAATTTTTGTTTGCCGGCCGACAGGGAAGTCTTGGAGCGGGCGAGCGCGACAGCGCGCTCGCCCGCGTTGAGCTTTCGTGTATGTATAATAATGGTATGGAAATACGTGGGATGCATTTATAGGGTATGGTAACTGCAATCCACCGCTCGCCGCTTTTCCCGGATGCCCACGGGAGACTCCGGCGTACGTGTGTTGTTTCGCTACCGGCCTTTTCGGTTACGCAATAGCGCTACCTGGTCCCCGATGCTCTTGAAATTGACGTTTTATCCAACGCAAATGGGAAACTGCTGGCTGTTTCACCCAGCGACGAAAAACAAAAACTGCCTCCACTCTCGCTTTCCACCTTTCGCGCCGTTCAACGACACGACTGACCGGAATACCGCGGGATTCACTCGTGACTGCGCAATGACCAGCTTTGCTGTTGTTTTCTTTTTTTATTATTATTATTTTGTGTTAATGGCTTTGCCCCATTATGCTCGTTACTGGAACTTCTCGGCAATATTCGTGGAGCTTTCCGAGGCTGAAAGCGCCAAATGCAAACTATTTTATTTAACCACTTTGGTTTTTGTCAATGAGTGATGTTTCTGAATATATTTATCCAATTATTAAAAATTGTATGGCCATTTTTGAACCGATAATTTGAGAACTTGAACTCCTCAAATTTAGTCAACGAATCGAATTTTTTTATCCGCGGGTCGTGGGAATGAAAATGCCAATTGTCCAATAATTAAAAATGCAATTGCAATTTTTGACCTAATAATTTGGCAAGTTCCCAAACTCCCCAAATTCACTTAACAAATAGAATTTTGAAATCCACCCATCGTCGACCAAAAATTCTCGAGTTGTCGACTCCGATCGGAAATTTTTCAATGTACACCGTACGGTCAGAATTCTCCCAGTTATATTTTTGCCTCGGCTTTCCGGAGCGTATATACGTCATTCGCAGCGAGACCAGCTTTGCCTACCTGCGCGATATCTCGGGATATTCGGATCGAGAAGCCTCCGAATTGGCTACAAATAGGTGCGCTACGTACGGACGCGAAAGTGAAAAAAAAACTCATATTGTGGGGAACTCGGCATCCAATTTGGATCCACGGTCGTCCTGGAGATCACGAACCATCCCTCTCTAACTGTAACGCTCTTGGGCAAACACACTCCCACACACGTACACATACGTACCACACATGCGACCGAGGAATGCCGACCGGAGAACGTGGGATACATGACGAGTTCGGTTTTCTTTCGACTTTTTTTTCCCCGTCTTCGACCCTTTGGAGCCACCGACGCCCGCGCTGGCGTGACCCGAGGAACTCCCACGAACCCTCGTTAGGTCGAACCTTCTCGAGTTTCCACGTTAGCCCCGATGTAGCCGAAGGCCATAAGGGAGAAACGTGGAGGATGGGTCTGGACCGATCTTTCGCCCCCCGGTAATGCGTAGCAAAATCGGCGCCACCTTGTCGTTATATTCCATCGATGACAACTTCGTCCCAACTGGACACAGACTTTGTCCAATAAAGCTCGAGCAATCTCCTACCGGATATTATTACTCGGAGTATGTAGGTTTAGTTGTCGAACAATTTTTTCGAAACAGCGCCGATTACCGACATTGCAGAAGTGTACATTATCATCTTCTCTTCCGCTTCGGGGGATTCATTTCGAGAGGGTTCTCGTAATCAGTTTTGACCGCGTCATCCGATAAGTCATACTTTGGGAGTTCCTTCAAGAATTTCTGTTATACAGACTATGAAGGTTTAGTTGCCTAAGATTTTTTTTAAACATCGACGATCATCGCCATTGCAGAAGTTTACATTATCATCTCCTCTTCCGCTTTGATTTTGGGTTTAATTTCAAGAGAGTTCTCGTAATTAATTTTCCGCCCCATCCGATAAATCGTACTTTGGGTCCCTCCAAGAATTTGTTCGGATTTACTCGATCACTACTAATTGTCCCATAAACCTTGAGCAATCTCTATCAGACATTATTATACAGACTATGTAGGTGTACTTGCCGAATATATATATATATTTTTAAACATTTTTAAAACAACTGTTCATCGACATTACAGAACTTTACATTATCATCTCCTCTTCCGCTTTGATTTCGGGTTGAATTTCGAGAGAGTTCTCGTAATTAATTTTTGGCCGCCCCATCCGATAAATCGTACTTTGGGTCCCTCCATGCATTTGTTAGGATTTACTTGATCACTACTAATTGTCCCATAAACCTTGAGCAATCTCTATCAGACATTATTATACAGACTCTGTAGGTGTACTTGCTGAATATATATATATTTTTTTTTACATTTTTTAAAACATCTGTTCATCGACATTACAGAACTTTACATAATCAGCTCCTGTTTGCTTTGAGGGTTTAATTTCGAGAGAGTTCTCGTAATTAGGTTTTGTCCGCCCCATCCGATAAATCATACTTTGGGTCCCTCCAAGAAACTCTTCATATTTCCTCCACCATACTTGGTCACTGACTTTTTTGTTTTACACAACGTTGCCTAAACAAGAAACCATAGGCGTAGTTTCAAAGCCAATGAATTCCAAAGGTTGCATGCATGTTTTATTTATTTTTCTCTTCGTTATCTTTTTCTTGGTTGCAACTCTCGTCGCATTGTTGTCGAATGAAACTCACGAAATCTGCACCAGATATTATAAAAAGGGCCCACATGTAGGTTTATTTGCCGAACATTTATTGAGGAACATCGCCGATTATCGATATTTCACGCAGTAAGAAATAGTATCGTAAAATCAAAATACGAAGGTTCATAAAAATAATTTTGTTAAATAAGTGACAAACTTGTTTTCCAAGGTTTCGATATTAGAAAACTGCCCTTTTATTTCTCGTGCAATTAACAATTTTAGTTTGTACTTTTGTTCGTAATACTAGAAAATTAACAAATAAAAAATTTATTAGTTGTTGCAAAAAGTACAATTTTTTTTACACTGCAGAACTGTTCATTACGATCTCTTCCTCCTCCGCTTTGAGGCTCTAATTTCAAGAAAGTTTTCGCAATCATTTTTAGCCCTCACAATCGAGTGAATCATACTTGGGCTCCCTCAAAGACCCTCTTAAAATGTCCCGGACCACATTTGCTCACCGAAAATGTGTTCAAACAGGACGTTGGGGCAAGATGCCCCAGCAGTCCTAACTTCACAGTCAAGGAATTCCAAAGTTCGCCTGCATTTAAAAAAATTTATATTTGTTCCTCTTCGTTATCTTTTCCTCGTTGCAGCTCTCCTCGCGGTTATTATCAGTGATATTTCATTCGGGTGGTAACGATATATATGGCACCTCCATTCAACAGTCTCTCCCTTGATCCAGCCCTCCGTCCTCGCGGGTTGGATTGAAGTGGGAAACACTAGCAACATCCTCTGCAGAATTTCTTCTCTTATACGAATTTGACTGTGCCGTTAGACGCTCCCCGTGCCATAGCCGCGCCATCAGCGAAGCGAATCTCAACAACGCTAGCTCGGCGCCTCCTCGGGTTGCCTGCGTCGTTCTCCTGCCGGCCCTTTATCCCTGGCGCACGAACGAGAGAATCCCGTGCCTCCGACTCCCTCCGACCATCCCTCGTACCGAGGCCCTAATCCGAGCAAGATGTTGCCCTGGCCGTGCGGCACGACGAGACTCGAGTAAGAGTAACGGCAGCGGGGGGTCGGAGTAAAACGCGAGGGAAGTAATTGCTAACCGTTGGAACAAGCACACCGGCTTCGCCCTCTTCCTCCGTACCTATATATGTATGTCACTCTCGCTTCCCATCCTGGCTTGCAAAACCAACCCCTCCGTGCCACCCGGAACGAGCGTTTCTTCTTTTCTCTTCTATTACTCTCGCGTCTCGGCGGCGTCGGTGGGATTTAGAAAACAAGAGGCCGAGGATCGTCTGCAGGTGCCTGGCGTGAAAACTGATCGTCAATTTGCAGGATTCGAAGGATTTTTTCTTTTCATTTGAAGTACCGAAAACGGATACTTCACGCATTGAAAAAAGCATATGTGGCTGTATATAAGGAAAATATATATGGATGATATACTAGATATATATTCCATACAACATTTTATATCTCGGATATACTTTGAAACATGTTATCGAAAATGTACCATCATTTATATATCTGATATAGTGATAATATAAAAGCGCGGAATTTAATATACCAATAGTGGTGAATATGGTCCACCTGGATTACGTCGTTGATCAATGATAAATGGACAAATCCACATTTACCCCTTTTTACAACATTTTCAAATACCCTTTTTGCACCTATGATAAAAATCCATATTCATCCCTCTTACCATGTTTGACTTGCCCGTTCTTTTGGCTACTATTCAACTGAAATTCAACCAACTGCTTCACTCAACTACGCAGAGCTTGAATTTTCTTGATTGTGAAGCTCTTATCGGTCTCCGCAATTAATTCTTTTCGACCGGACCGATGAACCTAAATTCCGTCGTAATAATATAAAAGCGTTGAATTTAATACAGCAATAGTGGTGAATATGGCCCACCTGGATTACGTCGTTGACCAATTATAAATGGACAGATCCACATTCACCCCTTTTACAAAAGTGACCAATATGACCCGGTCCACATTCACCCCTCTTCCCACGTTAACCTCCCCGTTCTTTTGGCCACTATTCAACTCAAAGTCAACCAACTTCTTCACTCAACTCCGCAGAGCCCGAATTTTCTTGATTGTGAAGCTCGTACCGGGCTCCGCAATTAATTGTTTTCGACCGGACCGATGAACCTAAATTTCGCCTTCCACGCAAGTACCAGGTGCGCGACAATATCTATAGACCCCACCCTCGGTAATTGCGTTAGCTGATTTCTCTCGACGAAGACAATCCTCGCCGTTCGTACGTGCGCCACATTACGAATCGCAACAGCGTGGATGCGCTACACAGTCATACAATACGACGAATCGGCGAGCGGTGCTCCCATACACACGCATCGCGCGGGTATACTTAACGGACGGGTAGTTTCGTGGAATTTGGTCGGACGTCGGAGTGGAGTGGCCCGAGTGGCGAAAGGGAACGAGGCCGGAAGGTTTCCTCCGGCCGTCCCCTCGTCCGACCCCCGGCGACGGCGACCTAGCGCGCCAGTGAAAAATGTCAGTCATATCACGGCGGAGAGGGAGAGCGACGTCGGGCAGCCCAAGAGAGCACGGCGGAGGGATATCGCGACGTGGAACCTGCGATAATTTAATGCTCGAATTTGTCTTCACGTTACTCTCTCTCGCACTGCACGCCATCGTGTTCTCTCACCGTTCTGTATTCCGGACGTATAAAACGCCTCTCCGTTTTGCCGGGGCCCGGAGAATCCGCGCCGAAAGAGGCGGAGGGAGAGTGCTCGCCTCCTCTCCGCGAGCGAAACGTGTAGTACATATACCAGCGGTATATATGCAAGATTCGCGAGCGGGTCGGGGCTGCAGCCGGTGGAAAGGGAACGAAGTGGATTACGAGAGTAGGACCTTTGTCGAGGACTCCCCCAACCATCCCTTCTCGCTCTTTTCCGGATTCCTCCGACTACCCGAGACATCGTCTTCTTCATGAACAACATCGCGATGGAACTTCGCTTCCCCCCCCCCCCCCCCCCCGCGCCCCTTTGCCCCTCTCGAGTCGAGCTTGGACTTCCTTAAACGCATTTGAGCTGCAGCAATCTACCCTTAAATTGGCTATTTTTTTAACTCCTTGATATAGCTTTTTTATTTTTTGGCTCCGGTAGTTAACGTTCCATGTTTAATTAATTTTATTCGTTGCGGGAGCTCTTTGAGGTGGAAGTGGTGGAAAGAAAACAGAAACGGTGGTAAGGTGAAGGACCCAATTATTGACCGCGGTTCAATAACTTTTCGTTGTTCATATTATTTGCTATAGAAAATTGTATTTATGTCCGGTATTATCAGAATTTGTTTTGTAGATCCTTTATGTTGTGTATCGTGTGATTGAATAGGCGTTGGGACAAAATGTTGTAAAATCGTCGACTTTCAGAGTTTTGTCTGTGAACACGCCAGAAAAAGGCTTGCGCGGGCAATTTACCTTGTCAGTTTCGTTGAGCGGTTACGTTTCTAAAATCGGTTCGTTTTCTTTATCGGAAGCGAATAAAATTATGAATCTGAGTTGTACTGTTCGATTGAGGGTCAATGATACAAATAGTGCACGAGAAGAGAATGAGAAATTACAATTTTGGCGGAAAATATGTGGGTCAGAATTAAGCCTATCAAAACGTCGTATTTACCAATTACCATCCACATTCTTAAATCAACAACGATGATCATACTGGTGAGTTACGTTTGGCCACTAATCGGGCATAGATGGAATCAGTGATTCAGCCTTAGATACTTCACTATATAGAATGTATGACAAAGTTGTAGGTCAGTGATGAGGAATTAGATAGGTCATGGGCTACATGACAAAGTTGTAGGACACTAATTGGGTCACTTCCAACAGTGTGTATATTTCGAGTTTATTATTTTTTTAAATAGTCAAACATAGTTAAATAATACTCGTTTTAGTTGATTCATACTCTACAGTTTTCTGTAATACCAGTCGCTTCAATACCTCCACTATCTTTAACAATATTCTTTAATTTTCAATGGTATGCGGAGCTTGGGTGGCCAGTGATTGGGCCATTCACCTTATAATTTTCAACGAGTCAGCATCGGATACCAGACTCGTAAACTTTTATCAAATTTTAAAGTCCACTTTTTGCACAAATGATACATGTCACCGATATAGCCTAGACCATGTATCACTGATGTACGTGCTGCATCCGACTGGTTCATATTCACGCACTCTCACCATATTTGCATTCCCCTCTCCTTTGGCCACTCTTCATGTAAAAATCAAGTCACTTCTTTGCACGACTCCGTAGTGCTTGAATTTACTTTATTGTGAAGCTCGTACCGGGCTTCGCAATTAATTCTTTTCGACTGGACCGATAAACCTAAATTTCGTCGTCCATGCAAGTGAATTCAATAGCAATAGCAATAGTAATATAATTTTTTTTAAGTAATAATATAAACGCAATAAATGGGATAGGGCATAAGTGGTAAATACGACACACCCGTACCGAAAAAAAAATTGCTTGCGGGCTGCCAAAGAAAAAAATTCTAATTTCAATTCTCACAATTCCATATAATATTGAAACAACGAGAGCAAGACTGCCAAAGTCACATGTTTCAATCCCATATGCAATTGAAATCCCATATGGAATCCCATATGGTATCCCATATGGAATTGTAAGAATTGAAATGATAATTTTTTTCTTTGGCAGCTCGCAAGCGAATTTCATTTGAATCATTGATATTTTATTTTCAGTTTACTATTCTATTTCCGGATTACGGCATTGACCAATGATAAATGAGCCGGTACATATTCACCCCTTTTACCAAATTCCAGTATTTTTTACTTTTAATTTTCAAGACCACGAGGAGCTTGGGTGGTCAGTAATTGGGCCGTTCACTTCTTTCAACGAGCCGGCGTCGGGCGACGTAAAAAAATATCGTTTTTGAGGCTTCGGTCCCTCTCGGAGTGAAGAAACGGCACGACCGACGCAACGAGTGTCCCGTCGAGCGGGCAGCTCGAGTTTTGCGGAAGCGTAAACTCGACCGCACCGCCGGACGGAGAGACGGAGCCGTCTCGAGAGCTTACGTACTCGAGCTTTCGACATCTCGAGGACGATCTTCAAACTGGTACACACTATCGGGAAGAACCATCGAAGTCCGGCGAGCTTTTGAAAACTCTCGGGCACATTCCCAAACGCCACGGTGGAACGGGGCAAGTGTAACGTTTACCGTTCGGAAGAGACGTCGCCGCCGACGGAGGGGGTGAGAGAGTTTGGAAAACACAGAAGGAATACTGGAGAGCGCACTTATTGCAACGGAGAGTGAAGGGGCCGTTCCATCGCCGGATCTAAGGAGCCCTCTACGTTATACGGAATGTTACCGACGCTGTGTACGTAGCAAAACTACGCCGGAAGTCGAGGGTTTTTTTTTTTTTTTTTGCGTCGACGAGACGGGACTTTGGAACGCGTTGCGCCGAAGAGCGACGACAGTGGAAACGCTCGAACGGGGAGGCGAAAGGAATTTTGTATTCGAGGCCAGTTCCGGTGTAATGGCACGCGGGCGACCGGACACTCCGAACACACGTGTACAGACATATTTAACTATTTATCTGTAACACCGCTCAGAAGCTCTCTAGCTACACTCTGGCGATTTCCAACGAAACAGAGTGCTCGCCTCTTTGGCGACTGCGCTACGTTTTTTTTTTTTTTTTACGGTCACATTATTTAATTACGTTCAATTACATTTAATTACACTTTACGCTCTGAAATCTCCGGATCGCCCGGAGCCCGCGCACGTAGGCAACCCATTAGCACACTCGTGTTCTCGCGTCGCGCGGCGACGACCGCTGAAAGTCCGGCGAATTGCACGCGTTAGAGCTTTTGGATTTCAGTTTTCAAAACCTCGGGATTTTGGACGTTTTGGACGCGTTGCAGAATTTCACGGGTTAGCTTCGGGGAATTTGGCCGGGTGACGAGTGGAGAGGGTGCCACATTGTTTTGCCGAAATTGCAATCGGCTGAATTGTCGTTTCTTCCGCATCGACGAATTTTGCTTGATCTGCATTTTTCCGAATCGTCGAATTTTCGAAACTTTATTATTTTGGATCTTCTTTTAAGCGAATGTTACTCTTTGGAATTAGTAATCCGCCGAAAGTTCTACCGCGAATGGTAATTTAACCGAACGTTATTCCTCCGAACAGTCATTTAATCGAACAACATTTTTCCGAACGGCCATTTAATCGAACAACATTTTGACGATTCGAAGAAATAAACTTCCAGAAATTTGCCGATTCGGAAGAAGTGCGTTCCGACACATGATTTTCGGCCACACGTTCGGCCGATTGAAGTTTCCGCAAAATAGCGTGGCTCGAGTGGAGTGGCGAAAGGGAAGGTTTCCTCTTGTCGCGTTCCTCGCGAAACCTCCTTTTAAAAATTGCACATTTCGGCATAATAATCTCGTAGATGGAAAATCGTATCGACATTTGATGTAAAAATTAATGGACCTGAACATATCTGCATAATACAAATTTTTATCAAGTCATAATGGTTGCGTTTTACATCGCGTAAACTTCGCTCAGTGAGGTTCACTTAGAGAACAATCTTCTTTTTTTCCTAAAGCAGTGCATTGCCCAAGACTTGGCAAAGATGAAGATTGATGTCATGCAAATATCGTCAGGCTCATAAAAATCAATGCAAAATATTACCCAGCATTGCATTTGTCGCGTACTAGGTTGGTTCACGCGGTGTGCCGGTATCGATCAGTGGTCAGTATTGAGCGAGTTTAGAGGACGTTTCGAGTTTCGGAATTCAATGATTTTCGTCTCGTTTACAGTGGCGTCAAGATCAAATCGTCAAGACTTGGCAACTATGAAGATTGATGTCATGCAAATATCTTCAGGCTCGTAAAAATCAATGCAAAATATTACCCAGCATTGCATTTGTCGCGTAGTAGGTTGGTTCACGCAGTGTCTCGGTATCGATCAATGGTCAGTATTGAGCGAGTTTAGAGGACGTTTCAAGTTTCGGAATTCAATGAGTTTTCGTCTCGTTTACAGTGGCGAGGCTTGGGCCGGAGACCTGCACGGGCTTTGGTCTAAATGGACCGTGGCGGCGCAGCAGCGGCACACGTGTATCTCGATCTCGCAATTTCCTGCGTGCAACTTGCCCGGTCTCTCCACTCCAGTTCGGGCCCGCGCCCGAACGTGTGAAACGTTCCAGTTTCGTTGGCCGTAGGTGAATCGCCGATTTCTCATTCTCCCCGTACAGCCCGAACACCGTACAATTTTCGATTCTGTGCTCACTGACGAGCAGACCCGCACACGATCGCGGGTACACGCTCGGCGCGCTTTCACAGGGCTGTTCGCAGGTCCAGCGAATTTCATTGTTAGGCACTCGACGGCTCTAACGGGCGGCGGTAGTTACAGAGCCCGACTGTGTTCGGGCAACCATTGGCAATCCGAATTGGGGATTCGTAATCGCGACCGAACGAGGATATCGACTGGACAAGCTCAAAGTTCTGGAAACTATACTCACGGAATGGAGAAACGAAGAGGAAGAAGAAGAAAAAAAAACCGGTGGTGTGGGCGCCACTTCCGTTCTCGCGCCCGAGGCCAATGGATGGAAGCACAAAAGGAGGAGGAAGAAGAAGTGAAAAAAAGAAGAAGGAAGAATTTAAAAGAAGAAGAATAAGAGCGGTTGGTGTGGGGTGCGCGATCACTGTGCGGAGATAAGGCTGGTTCGGCATCCGTCCAGGATCGAAGAAGAAGAAAGAACGTGGCACTATGGTCGTTCGGATCGTTAATATTCACAACGCGAAAGGCCCCGAGGCCGATCGTACGTCGACGGACATTCCGAAACTTTTCCATCCCGGCGACCTCGCTCTTTCTCCAGATTTTTTATTTCCTCTCTCACCCGAGGATCGGACTTATTTTCTTCACAATACCGACGAACTCGGCGAAGTTCGGTTAGCCCGCTGGTCTCGAGTGACGTACATTTTTCACCGTATCGTCGTTGCGCTCGGTTGCCGCGACGTCCAGGTAGCTTTCTCGTGCAGAATCGGAAGTCGTAATGACCCGACGAAGTCCGACCTTCCAATTTACCTAGACGCAACACTCTCGAAGTGGCTTTCTGATACGATCTTCGTTCGAACGTCGATTCGTGGACTCGATGCTCCAGTTATTCATTCATTGACATCGAACATAACATAGACATAGCACACTGATAAAAAAGTACAGTTGAATCAACTAAGATTCGGCCAGGGACCTTCAAATAAATATTTAGTTGGTCGGACAAAATATTTTAGTGACTCAAATATATTTTGGTGAAATCACCCAACAAATCATTGAATTACCTAATTTTTTTGTTGTACCAACAAAATGTTTAGTTGAACGTCCCTGCCCGAATCTTAGTTGATTCAAACATATTTTTTTTATCAGTGCATAGACATAGCATAGATATAGCATAGACATAACATGGATATAACATGGACATAACATGAACATAACATGGACATAATATGTACATAACATGGACATAACATGCACATAACATGGACATATCATAAACGTAACAGACATGATTTAACATAGACATAACATAAAAATTACATGACATACTCTCTCACCTGAGGTTCGCACTTAGTTTTTTCACAATAGCAACGAACTCGACGCAGTTCGATTAGCCCGATGGTCTCGTATGACGGTTGTTTCTCACTGGATTGTTGTACGTAAGGTCAACAAATATATTTTTTTCAGGTATTTCAGTTCATCAGGAAATTAAGAGTGAAACTGAAGTTTGTGACATGCAAACCAAGTATCGAGTTTATTAAAAAAAAACGGAATGAATATGTCTCTTATAAACATTACTGATAACAGTTGTTAATTTTTCTGACCATGAGGCTAACTCTGAGACCAACCTCTCTGTTCCCTAGTCACGTTCAGACTGTCAATTTCCCGATCGCGTTCCGCGAGGTGGAAATTGATGCGTCTGCAATTTTGTTCTATGCCAATGTTTAGGCATCGACAATCGATGCTTACTCTGCAAATTCCTACACGTGTCGGCTTCGCGACCCGGTGGATTTGCGAGTAAGTATTTCCCAATTTACTTTATGAATGTATTCAATTTTAATCATGAAAAATAATTCGAGGTACAAGCAGTATCGTCATTATGTCCGGCTCAGTTGTCGCGACGTCCAGACAGCTTCCTCGTGCAGAACCGGAAGTCGCAATGACTCGTGAAATTCAACCTTTCAATGTACCTCATCGCGACCCTCCCAAGGGGCTTCCCAACACGATCTTCGATCCAGCCACGATTTGTGGATTCGATGCTCCACTTATTCATCCACTGAATTCGAACATACCATAACACACTCGCCAGACTCGGAATACGATAATTTGGAAATCGCTTATCGTGCGCCATTCGGCGTTTCCCCGCGAGACTATCACCCCAGTTTCTCTTTCCCGTTTTCGACTGGAGAAAGCGCCGCTGAGAGGATATCCAGTTCGAGAGTTAGTCGAATCCTACGGTGCGGGATATAACACACTTTAGCCGTCCCTCCCTCGGCCCGGCGTGGCTCCGTGATGGAAAAGCGGGAGGGATGAGGCTGCAACCGGGAGAAAGGGACCGAGGAATCCCCCCTTGCTCGGAGGTAACCCTTAACCAACCCTCATAGCGAGACCGCCAGGGGGGGAAAACCCTCTATAATCAAATCCCGCTGTAACCGCTCCACTACCCGTTCCGGCACCCTCTTCACACGAAAGGAATGTTAATGCGACAATGCCTCTGTTCTGACTCACCTCTGGCAGAATTCTCCACCCGTGGTCGACGCGCGGTCTCTCCCGGCTTCAGAAACGGGGCTCCGATGCTGATGGCCCCTTCTTCTCTCTCGCCGTCCTCCGTTCCACCGGCTCCGACGTTCACGGTCGCCTCCGAGCGAACCGACGAGGGAGGCGAGAGCGGGAAAGCTCGATGAGAGACGCGCTACCCGGCGCGGCTCTCCCATCGAGGAGAATGAGACGAAGAAACTTCACCGGCGAAACGAAGGACGAATCCCAACGGGGACTTTTCTTCCCTCAACGCCCCCGCCGTTTCGTTTACTCCTCAGTTAAGCGTCCTTCTCCGCCCGACGGTCGGAAACGCTAATCCCCAATCGATACCCGGACCCGCGGTCTATTTTGTCAATTCAAACCGGTGCGGTGGCCCAGTGGTTAGCGTGCTTGCCTCGAGACCGGAGCACCGGCAGGTCGCGGGTTCGAATCCCGGTGCCGTCGCTGAGTCGAAAAATGAAAATAAGGGCGAGACTAAGCTCTAGATATAGGGTAAAAGTGGGGAATATGGACCGGTTCATATATCATTGATTTACGTGTTAATTGAGGTGGGCCATATTCAACACTTTTACCCTATATACGAGCCATCTACACGTACCTACACTGAGAAAAAGGATGACATTTCCTACTATAACGAAAAGTTCCCAGAGGGGACGTCTATATAGATAGTTTGTGATAGTATATATTCAATTGATTAAACTATAATTATAGTTACAACTATAATTGTTGGTCATTGTCGTAACTATAAAATGTAGACGTCCCCTCTGTAAACCATTTACTATGTAAGTTTTTCTCAGTGTATATGTGCACTGATAAAAAAGTACAGTTGAATCAACTAAGATTCGGGCAGGGACGTTCAAATAAACATTTAGTTGGTCCATCAAAATATTTGAATGACCCAAAAATATTTTGATGAAATCACCCGATAAATTGTTGAACTAACTAATTTTTTAGCTGTATCAACAAAATCTTTAGTTGAACGTCCTTGCCCGAATCTTAGTTGATTCAACCGTATTTTTTTATCAGTGTGTATACGTCACGTATTTATAGCTGTAGTCCGTGTTTACATTCTCGGGTTGGGCATGACGTAGCTCCGGCGCCGTGAAGCGAACTTGGGACTGATCGTATCGGCATATGGTTTTCCGCAGTTTTCCTATGGCCATGGTAAATATGCCATGGTAAATATGCCATGGCAAATGCGGATGTCGGGAAAGACGGATGCGGCCCCACTCTGGGGGGACTGGCTCGCGGCCGAAATGCTTCGGGTGACGAATAATTAAATAATAATGTGCGGACAGCCGGGCCGACCCGCTATAAGACCCTAAAAGTTGGAGTCTTGACAAGTGGGGGGAAAATACAAAAAAAAAAAAATTTGTCAATTCACGTACCGTCAAAGACGAATTGTTCTCTTATTTTTTTTAACTCAAATTTACGACTTCGCGGATCTCGCGGCTTCGTCCGCGGCCATGCAAAGGAGTCCGTCTCCATCGAGTTCACGGTTGCGATATTAGGAAAATGGAAAAGTGAGTTGGGAGATCTATCGACGCTGTCGGAGGACTTCCTACCGAGTATCTCGGCCAATCTCTCTTTTTCCGGTGTTTCTTTCTTCTTTCTCGTTTTCTCCTCGGCTCGTCTTCGCCGTTTTTTTTTCGGACCCCCTGCCACTTTTTCTTTTTCCTTTTCCGACTCGTTCTCTCGGTTTCCCGAGAACCCCGCAGTATCTGGCCTACGGCGGTGGGGCCGTCTCGGGGGCAAAAGTTTGTTCTTCAACGAATCAAAGCACGAAGTTTACCGCGAGACTGTTCGCTCGTCGGCGGTCTCGCTCGCTCCCCGGCCGCGTTTACGTCTTCGCCTCGGTGCGGACCAGTTCGAGACGGACAGAAGTATACTGCCGAGGCCGCGGCAACCCCGCCGTGGTAATATTATGCGGGGTGAGTACGCGCTAGCCCGGGCCGAAGCCACGAGGCTGTCCAATGATTTTTGCTGATCCTGGAAACCACCCCGCTGTCTTTCGACCGAAGCTCCTCCGCCCCACGGTCCGGCCTCCGGCTCGTTCCCTCTACGTGACGTGCCTGCCGGATCTTCGGTGCACCTCGCGAAGTTGCAGCGACCCGACGAGACGACGGAGAAAAGGAATGAGACTCTCCACCCTGCTCCGCTCCCTCGCCGTCTCCGTCCGTCCGTCCGCTCGTCTGTTCGTCCAATTCGATTTCGGTCCTTGGTGGAATCGATTAAACCCTCGGACACCCTGTAACGGCGGCTCCCCTCGGCTCCCAGACATCAGCTGATTGGCTCACGCCGCTCCCAAAGCTCCACCGCAAGCTCTGTGTAACTGAAATCGTCGGAGGATGTTGGAGGCATCAATCGAACGCGAAGCCGGATATTCGAGGAGACGATCGAGCGTCAAAATAGCTTCGTGCCTGTCGGCCTGCGTATCGCGGGGACTGCGATTGATATCCGATCCACCTGTCTCGATAGACAGTTCGTATACATTGGCGATGGGTGTTTGGTGTCTTGAATTTAGAATGTTGACGGAAAATATCAAAGTTTCTGTACCAAAAAAAACTATACAATATCATTTAATATATGATTTTATTATATTATTTGTTGAATAATTGGTTGTGGTGAATTGCAAGGACGGTTGGAATTCCATCGCCTAATTAATGATATCAGAGACATCAATGTCTTTAACAAAGATTGCATAAGATAATTAAAAATTCTACATATCGCACCCTTAGAACGACACCCAGAAAAATCATCTATTTGACGGCCATCGTTTATTTGGTTTAAGTAAAATATTTATTTGATTTAAATAAATATTTATTTTAATCAAATAAATATTTGACTTAAACCAAATAAACGGTGGCCGTCAAATAAATTATTTTTCTGAGTGAACAGTGTAACAACTTATATGGTAATGCCCTAAGATATGTTACACTGTTGTTCTAGGCGTGCTATATGAGAAATCGCAACAAAATTTAAGGCGTTGGAAACGCTTCCAGCATATTTTTGAAGAGGATCACGGATTATATATAATATATGATTTTATTATACTATATCAATATAACAAATTTTTATATGCGCTGAAAAAAAAGGATTGACAATTTCGGTCAACTTCTTGGTCTGACCGAAAGTCTGGTTGTATCGACACACCAGTTGACTGTAAATCAATTAATGTTGCCCAATTAATCGTCCGCCGCATAAAATGTCCGTGGCGACCAAGCCTCTTCCGCGGTGCAAAATGTGATCAAGGATATTTGATTTTTTGCCACAATCTTCCATAAAACATCCCGCCCATTGAGGTCGAGCGGTTTGACACGATAATGCATCGCCCGTTAGCAAATATTATACCCTTTCGTGCAGCAATATTTATCTTGGTACAAGGTACTCGCACAACGTCTACACAGCCCTTGTGACATCCCAACTTGCCGTGCGACATGAACGAGCCGCGGAGAGAGGATGCGAGAGGAGGCGGAGAGCGGGTCTCGATGGTTCTGTAATGTGAACGGGGGAGAGTGCGTGTACGTGAGAGCGGAGCACGAGTACACATGCCTTGAGTCTTTCGCTTCGAGGGAGTCAAGACCGTGAAAAGGCGCACGCGAGCAGAGGCTCATATAACGTTTCCCGACGAGAGCTCACCGACGGGCCGCCCGACCCCTCTTTGCCACTCCTTTACCCTGCCTGCTGCATCCCTCGCTCTGTCTCTCCGGCGTTATATACTCGGGACGCTTACCGCACACCGCGATCGAAGCTTCCTTAGCGGCGGAGAACTCCCAACCCGGCCAAGAGAGATGCGAGTTGAAGAGCTCTCAGGGAAACCACGAGCCACGTAAGGAGTCGTTATTCTCGCGTTACTGGTACTTACAAGTAAACGTACCAATCTCAACCCCACCACCGTCATACCCCGTTTCCGGCCCCCCCTTAATTCACGAGCAACGAAGACACATAAGCCCATTAGGAAATCTCCTGAATCTTTCGCACGAATTTAGGCCCACAATTAGGATCGCCCGATGCTTTTGATGTATCGGCGGTGATTACGGTAGGGCGGAGAATTCGGTAAGTTGTGCAAGATTTTCCTCTGTGGACTGCGATTCAGTTGCGAACGCGATGGCGATGTGGATCGTGGAAAGAAAAACGAAGCGAACTCATCTGGTACACCCAGAAAAAAAAATTTATTTGACGGCCACCGTTTATTAAGATTAAGTAAAATATTTATTTGATTTAAATAAATTTTTATTTTTATTTAACAAATAGTTACTTAAATGGAATAAATATTTATTTAAATCAAATAAATATTTTACTTAATGTTAATAAAAGGTGGCCGTCAAATAAATTTTTTTTCTGGGTGTAAACGAAACTTCGTCGCGTGACAACGTAGAGGAATGGTGCAAAATTACGTTGAGGTGTAATCCACTGCTGCGTGGATGAATCTTCGTCGTCTTACAACGTACAGGAATGGTGCAAAATGACGTTGAGGTGTAATCCACTACTGCATGGAAGAACCTTCGTCGTCTTACAACGTACAGGAATGCCGTAAAATGACACTGAGGTGTAATCCGCTGCAATTTGGACTACTATCTGGTACCAGTGGTGCACAATTTTCCTCTGAACGGAAAAGATACTTCAGATATCAGACCGATGGCCATTTTTGCTTGCACTATGATTCGGTTGCCATTGCAGTGGAGATGTGGATTGTTGGAAGAAAAATGAACCGAGCTTACCTTAACGGTGTAACTGAGGTGTAATCCGCTAATGACTTGTTCTTGACTGATAGACTGCTGTGCCAGTGGTTCCAGATTTGCCTCTGAAGGGAAAACATTCTTCGAATGTCAGACCGATAGGCATTTTTTCCTTAGTCTATCATTCAGTTGCCATTCCAATGGTTCCAATGGAGATTCAGAAAGAAATCGAGCTTACCCTATAAACAAGACTTGGTCGTGTTGCGACGTCCAGGAATGGTGTAAAATGGTTTACACCATTCCTGGACGTCAATTCCTGGACGTCCTCAAGTCAATTTAATGGTGTAATCCACCTTTAAATTGACTTGTACGAGCGGTGCAAGGATTTCCTCTGAGCGGAAAAAATACTTCCGGTATCAGATCGATAGCCATTCTTGCTTGGACTATGATTCAGTTGCCATTGCAGCAGAAATGTGTATCGTAGGCAGAAAAACACGCCGAGCTACCTGGCGATCGCGACTTTGTCGTGACCTGTACGTTGTAACAAACCTACAGGAACGGTGTAAAATAAGCCTGCGGAATAATCCACTGCTAAGTGGGCTGTTGTACCAGCGGGGTCAAAACTACTTGGACCTGTTGCAACGTCCAGGAATGGTGTAAAATGACACTGACGTGTAATCCAAGGATTTCCTCTGAGCGGAAAAAATACTTCCGGTATCAGATCAATAGCCATTCTTGCTTGGACTATGATTCAGTTGTCATTGCAGCGGGGATGCGGGTCGTAGGAAGAAGAGCGCGCCGAGCTTACCTGGCGATCGCGACTTGGTCGTCTTACAACGTACAGGAGTAATCCACTGCTAAGTGGAGTGTTGTACCAGCGGGGCCAAAATTACTTGGACGTGTTTGCCAGTTGAATGCTGAAACGGCTTGACCAGTAGACCGCAACGCCTGCGGGGATGTTGCGTCAACACTGATTCGCAGAGACTGGTACTAACCTCTGACAAAGGAGTCCAGTAGCTGGTGGGGCAGCCGCAGGGCCAGCACCAGGACCAGGAGCGTTCGCGGTCTCTCGGGGTATATAACGCCGCCGGGCCATCCGGCAGCCGGCATCCGGGCCGAGATGCGGGGTTGACGAAGGGCAAGGTCAAACGCCCGGTACCTCTGGCAATTATACCTTATGAAACCCGAGATTAATTAGAAACACGCACATAGCAGCAGCTATAAAAATGTTGATAATGGCGAAAGTTGAATTTGACCCGGTTTGCCGGTTGTTTCTCCCATCCGGAGGAAAAGCTTTCCCAAGAAAATTACACACCCAGAAAAAAAAATTTTTTAACGGCCAACGTTTATTTGGTTTAAGTAAAATATTTATTTGATTTAAATAAATATTTATTTAAATTAAGTAAATAGTTACTTAAATGAAATAAATATATATTTAAATCAAATAAATATTTTACTTAAACCAAATAAACGGTGGCCGTCAAATAATTTTTTTTCTGGGTGCAAGACGTTCACCATTTAATTACGATTGTTTCTTACGCTCCAGATTCGGAAGAAGCCATCGATCGTTCGAGGAATAAAAAATCGCCATCAAGTGGACTGTCGTGGAACATCGGTGTACATCGTCGGCTTTGCTTTTTATGGTTGATGCATGGAGCGCCGAGGACCGCCGACATCGCTACCTCGCGGGTTACAGGACGATATATTCCTCGCTCGTGGCTAATAAATCTCGGGAGCCCTCGCGGGATCCTCAGGTAGCGAGGAATGAGATTAAAATTCCACGCGAATCCGGGAGCGAGGCGAAAGGCAGCAGCCAAACGGGCCAGGACCCAGGAAACGTTGCCGGGAAGTTTAAGCCTCCGAGTGAGGTACCGGCTCTCTCTCTCCCGCTCTCCCCTCGCGGCGTGGAGGAGATGAAGGGAGTAAGAAGAGAGCCGAGTTTGGGGGAGTCTCTCGGCCTCGACGTTAGCCCGGCCGACTCTCTTGAACGAACCTACAGAGTACATTATAGTACGGTATGTGTGTGTATGTGTGTGTGTGTAAGATACACGTACACATCCCTCTATAGCCATGCGGGACGAAGCGAGGCAAGGGTATATAGTATCCTCGTGCGGCGTGTCTAACCGCTCGTCGTCGCTCTCTTCAACCCTCGTAACTAACTCCCCGAGGACCGTGCACGATCCTCACTCCGTGCAAAGAGTCTCTCCCGGCTCCTTTTCCCGGGGCAACCGAGGTGTTCTAAGATTCACGTACGAGCGCCGAGAGGGAGAAAAAGAATTGATGAAAGAGCAGTCTTTAATGACTGGCGTGACTTTGAGCTATATAAAGTATGAAACAGGCAACGCTGCTTACCATTGGGCGTTGAAGTTGAGGTCTTTCCAGACTCCGCAGGACAAATTTGCCACTGGAATATTTCCGACACAAGGGAGCAAAACGCGCGTTCTCTCGTGTGTCCAACTTCAAACGCAGCTGGACCGGAAATACTTCAAGTACATGAAGTAGGGTAAAAGTGGGGAATATGGCCCGGGTCATATATCATTGATTTACGTGTTAATCGAAGTGGGCCATATTCACCACTTTTACCCTACGTATAGAAGTATCAAGTATTTATGGTTCGCTGACGTGCGTTTGTCCAACCGCACCGGAGCTGAACTGGAAGTACTTCAACTATGTGAAGTACGTATTGAAGTATTAAGTCCTCGAAGTTCCGCGTAAAAGTTAAGCCCTTAAGTACTTGGTAGTGAGTGTAACGAACACCTCGAGGACCGTGCACGATCCTCACTCCGTGCAAAGAGTCTCTCCCGGCTCCTTTTCCCGGGGCAATCGAGGCGTTCTAAGATTCACGTACGAGCGTCGGGAGGGAGGAAAAGAATTGATGAAAGAGCAGTCTTTAATGACTGGCGTGACTTTGAGCTATAGAAAGTATGAACCGGTCAACGCTGTTTACCATTGGGCGTTGAAGTTGAGGTCTTTCCAGTCCCCGCAGGACAAATTTGCCACTGGAATATTTCCGACGCAAAGCGCTCGCTCCCTTGTGTGTCCAACTTCAAACGCAGCTGGACCGGAAGTACTTCAAGTACTTGAAGTGCGTATAGAAGTACCAAGTATTTATGGTTCGCTGACGTGCGTTTGTCCAACCGCACCAGAGCTGAACTGGAAGTACTGCAACTATGTGAAGTACGTATTGAAGTATTAAGTACTCGAAGTTCAGCGTAAAAGTTAAGCCCTTAAGGATTTGGTAGTGAGTGTAACGAACTCCCCGAGGACCGTGCGCGATCCTCACTCCATGCAAGAGGTGTTATAGCAACCGAGGTGTTTTGAGATTCACGTACGAGCGTCGGGAGGGAGAAAAAGAATTGATCAAAGAGCAGTCGTTAGTGACTGGTGTGACTTTGAGCTATAGAAAGTATGAAACAGTCATACTACCATTTACCGTTGAGGTTTTTCCCAGCCAGAAGTTGAGGTCTTTCCCAGCCCCCGCAGGACAAATATCCCACTGGAATATTTTCGACGCAATTATTTTCGACACAAGGGAGCAAAACGCGCGTTCTAGCACAATGAGTGACACCGCCTAAGTTAGAGAGGAATAAATGAGAATTACAAACACTTCTCGATCGGATAAAAATCTGAAAAAAATCAAGCATATGGAAGATGCTGATAAGATTGTTCGTCCATAAT
>JAPYZC010000452.1:0-65500 GCA_030522665.1 Ichneumoninae sp. A BG-2022a | reverse complement strand
TTTTTTTGGACTTTGCATTTTCTCTCGAATGAACGAACAAACACTTGCTGGGGGGGAAACGAACAACGAACGCACATCACTGTGTTGTACTTACGTGGACGCGTGAAGGGAATTTCTACTGTGGTGGAACGCAGAATTGAACCGATTCGATCGACGAATCACCGTTGATCGAATCGTTCGATCCGCGACGTGGATTCTCAAGAGTGCCGCAAGGCGTATGAATAAACAGCTCGAGCCCGCTGAATTTCGTTAGGGCGTGAATTTAATGGTTCTCCAAAATGGCGGCGAACACCTGCCGGGCACGCGACTGAGCTTCCGCTTGTTTATTCATACGGCGGAGAGAGGTGTTTTTTTTAATTGTGTTAAAAAAATTCACGGTGCACCAGTACATGGTTATATTTTTTTTAGATACAAAACACGCAAGCCTCCGTCGCCAAAGACGGATCGATTTTGTTCCCGTGCTTTTATTCTTTATTTTTTCGTAAACAAGTTCGCAAAACGCACGATGAACAAAAAAATGCATGCAGACATTCCTCATGATCACAAATTCAACGATGAGTTCTACGATACGATATCATTGCTGTACAGAGGGCGGGGAGAATATAAATTTCGAGAGTTCGAGATTAGATGAACGATTGTGTGAAGAACAAAAAAATTGATTGGATAAAAAAAAAGGACTCACCAGTTATCGAGTTTAGCGTCGAGCTTCTCTGCTTCGGCTCGTCGAACTCGAGATTGAGCGGCGTAACGTCTTGTCCAGCCTTGTCCGTGCTGAACTCCAGGATTCCGTGACCGCTACCCTTCTCGCTTTAAACGCGAGGATAAGAAACGGGGTTTTTTTTAATACTTCGATTCTTGGGAATTTTTTTTCCTTACTTTTCATCTTACAAAGACCGGTAACGTGCCCGGTACAACTTACTAGTCATCCTGCTCGTCTTGAATGGATTCTTGTCGACCCGTGGGAACGAGACTCGTATTGGGAAGACCGCCTGGACCGTATCGGCATCTCGGTGGACGGAATGCGAATCTTCTCGCGTCTACGTCTACATCGGTCGGAGTGGTCACGGGAAAACGTGCTGATATTGGATCCACACCAGCCTGCTCCTCCTGACAACAGTTAAGTAAATGATTAAAAAATATTTCTTCTCAGATTCATTTTTCCTTCTTTTTATATGTCCGAAAAATATGTGATAAATATTATGCATTTTTATTCACGCCCAAGAACACAAGAAACTGGACGAGGGGAAAGTCTTAACTGTTTCTTCGGTTCATGATGTTTAAAAAAAGGGTTTCAACGATTGTAAAGTATGTATTCACAGATTACTTTTACTTCTTTATATATGTCCTAAAATAAGAAGAAAAAACAATTGTGAATTTTTTACTCACGGCCGAAAACAAGAAACTGGACGAGGCTAAAAGTTTTAACTGTTTCTATCGCCGAAGTGATTCTTCTTCGGTTATGATCGGATATGATTTTTTTTAATAAAGGGTTTTAACTTACGTCACGCATGTTGAACGTGATCTCCAGATTCTCGATAAAGTGAGTGTAAAACTCTGGATATAGTGCCAAAACGTCCAAAAGATCGTCCCTGTGAATCTTGTGTAGATCGCAGTAGGTGAGAGCCCGAACGTTGCACGATGATTTTCCGACTGTAGAATACTCGCAAGGATTCTCGCCGAATATGTCCGGTGGATTGAGAATAGCCATGACAATGTCGTTTTTGAGTATCTCGATGCCTCCGCGCGATATGAAGTACAGAGATGTGAGAACGTCGCCGCGATGGACCAGCGTGTCGCCCGGTGGTGCATGAGTCGTTTTGAACTTTAGGGACAGGGCTCTGCAGAATCGTGTTAATTCATTTAATTCAATAATTAAACTCGTTTGATCCATCGGATCGACGAAGGCAGCGACCCCACATGGAAGTTTGCGTGGGATATATCGAAAAATATATGTTCGATGTATGAAATATACAATCGGCAAAAATGTATACAAGATACACTTCCCACATACAAAAAGACGAAAAAGTATGAAAATTAAATTTTATAATTAAAGACGGAAAAATTTACCACCCTGAAGATATCTGCACTAGACAGAATTTAAAAACTTCGCTCAAGGAAGTTCACTCACAGAATAAAACTCAAGAACAAGTGAAGAATCGTTTTTACGTCCTAAAGCAGTGCATTCACAGAGACTTACCGAATATGAAATTTTATGTCGTGCAAACGGTAAAAAAAAAAATGGAACTGCAATTTTTTATGCAAAAACTGGTGCATTAAATTTAATGTACAATTATCATGAGAAATCAATGACCTTTTAGAGTGAAATTAAAGTACATTATTAAAAGCAAAGTATTTCTAGAGTTTTTAATATACTGTACGTATATTTTTCATCACAATTGTACATGAAATTTGATATACCAGTTTGTGCATAAAAACTTCCAGCACCGGTACATTAAATTTCATACGAATGTTTTTTTTTACCGAGCAGTTACTTTCAGGGTCATGAAAATTACAGGTATTTTTTGTACATTCTGTTTACATCTTACTCGATGCGACATATGTGCATGGAAAGATATATCTCAAGTATAAAAGTGAACAAAAATGCATACCGTACATGTAATATATTTTTTGATATATTTCCTCGGAAGCGGATTTGAGAGTCATCAATTCTCACCTGAGACATCCGGGACTAGCTTTTTCAAAGGCTTTACAATTGTTGAGTAGGGTACGGTTAAGATGAAGGCATATGTCGGCCTGCAAGCACTCGGGAAAGCCCTTTAGCACGCTGTTCATATCGATACCGTTCGTGTAAGTCCAGGCGTGCTGAAAGTATTCCTCGAGACGCTGTCTCAATGGATTTGGTATCTGATGGAACCTTATGAATTCACGTACGCGCAACATTTGCGTGTGATACCTCGCCGTACCGCTGTAAAGCCTCTGTATTATCGCCGATACGTTACCGAATATACTCGCGTACATGAGAGCTGAAAAAAAGTTTAATAATAAAATAAATAAAAATGTACATTCTTATTAACGCTAAGTCCCAGCAGAAGCAATCCGGTTGATTGAACTGAATTTGTTTGAATCAAATAAAATTTGCTTGCCCCGCGGTCTACCGGAGCACTCGGTAGAAAGAAATGCCAACAAATAGAAAAATGTTGGATTTTTTAAAAAACGATCTATCGGTGCAGTGATCCGGTTGATTGAACTGAATTTGTTTGAATCAAATACAATTTGTTTGCCCCGCGGTCTACCGGAGCACTCGGTAGAAATAAATGCCAACAAATAGACAAATGTTGGATTTTTTTAAAAATGGTCTATCGGTGCAGTGATCCGGTTGATTGAATGGAATTTGGTTGAATCAAATACAATCTGTTTGGCCCGCGGTCTACCGGAGCACTCGGTAGGAAGGAAAGCAAGCAAATGGACAAATGTATTTTAGTTTAAAACAAAATTGTCTGTCGGTGCAGCGATTAAATTAATTTGAGTTCAATTATGATAAAACTCACATCCTATAAGCATTACTATTATGGTGAATATCTTTTCGGCGTCTGTGTTCGGTGCCACGTTGCCGAAACCCACAGACGTAAGGCTGCTGAATGTGAAGTAGAGGGCCGTGATGTAGCGACTCTGAAAAACAATGTAAACAAGATTATTTTTATTCGTTTATTTATGTTGTCTTTTATGAAATTTTATTTGGCAAGTTTCATGGACGTCCGTCATAATATTTTGTATGCTTGCCTTTATGCTGGGGCCTCCGGTGTTGTTTTGAAAATAAAATTGATGCGTGTCGTTCGCGAGTATATCGAGCCAGCCGACTTTGCTCGCCAGGCCAGGTCTCTCGGCGTTCCCGATCGCATACCTACGCGAGAAAAACAGAAGAGCCACTTACAGAGACACTTTCCGAGTATGTGATTTTAGATATTTCGAAAATGACATGGACCAATTTTTTTCCAAAAAGTTAAAAATCTGACAAAATGTTAAGAATCGAATCGATTGTACCCGAATGAAAATTTGTTTTCCTATTTTTTTTCACTCAATAATATATATATTTTTTTATGAAAAAAGCTTGCTGTGGTAAAACATACATTAATGAATAATTGCGTAAAATCGGAATATGAAGTTGCGTAAAAATAATTTTGTTGAATAGGTGACAAACTCGTTTGTTCAGGTTTCAATATACGAACCTGTCCTTTTATTTCCCGTGTCATTAAAAATTTTAGTTTGTACTTTTTTTGTAAAACTAGAGTAGGTCGGTGCAATTGGAAAATTAACAATTAAAAAATTGTGCATGCTTATCAATGATAAGCTGTTGTAAAAAGTACAAACTTTTTTTACTGTGCACAAAAAGGTGTAGATATAGTTATTCTCACCATATACAAGCCATCCAATGAGCGATAAGTGCAAACGTTGCCATCAGCAGCAGTAGAACAGCAGCGCCGTACTCGCTGTATCGGTCGATCTTTCTCGCGACTCTGACAAGTCGAAGAAGTCGAGCAGTCTTGAGGAGGCCCATTAGGGTCGTTGTCTGAAATACACCATATTTTTTTTCCTCTCTCAACGCGGTCCGCACCTTGCGATTCGCTTAGCCCTGCATTAAACTCCACAGGCAGATCCACCTGCTCAGAAGTGGTCTCATTTGATCGATACTTTCCAAAAATGAAAAAAGAATGAAAAATATAGAACCAAAGTCTCAAGACGAGACGGAGTCTTTATCGTTTCTTGATGGAATTGTCATGAGACCAATTCGAGCAGATTCAGGGCTCTCGGGAAGCAGATTTCAGGCTTGCTTGTGGGACACAGGAACGATAATGGATTGTTCGGAAAATTGGCTACTCTCAACACGATCCATTTTTTAAATAAAAAAAACTATTTGATAAACAAAATTTTTGCAAGCCAATTTTCCTGCTAACGATTTCTCGAGTGAGAGATAGAGAGATAGAGAGAGATAGAGTAGATGTAGATCGAGGTTGGGATTGGTAAGGAGATGAAGACAGGGATGTCATTGAGGCCTGGAGAGCGTCCAACCCTTTGACCGTTCCTCGCGTGCTTCGTGACACTACAAAAACAGCAAACACCTCTATAAAAAATAAGCACACCGGTCAAAGTGTTGGAAAGGAAAATTGGATTTCGTGGAAATGCAATAGAGGGACGGCGGGGCTCGGGCTAACATTTTAGCCCGATGAAAGAACGAATTGCATGCAGAGTATATGTACGTACAGTAGAACCTCGATTATCCGAAGCAATCGGGACCGGGTCTCGTTCGGATAATCAAAAGTTCGGATGGTCAAGGGACAATCTTTTTTTTTTTTATATTTTGCACGAAACAGAAACTGGGATGGAGAAATGATATGTTTTCAACATCCTTTAAGGATGTTTCACACATACATACCCAGCCAAAAGTTTATTTCGATCAAAATTTTAGTACTTCGCGATATGCCAAAAATCTGAAACAGTAGTCAGACCTTTGATTTTGTATGACAATAATGAGAAAATCTTGTCACAAAATTACTTAACAGTCCATAATTATGGCTTTAAAAAATGTTCAAAAACAGAAAATTTCCAATTGTAAGAAAATGCCGAAAAATTCATGTGGCTTCTAGAGAATTAAGAAATTTATTTGAAAAGTGAAAAAGGTTCACTGATTAGTTGTCGAACAATTTTTATTTTACCAGTTTCGTAAAACTTTTCGACATTATTATGCAAAATTAATGTGGCGCCTTTAATACAGTTGATCGTTTTCAGATTTATATACCACTAAAAAGTATTCAAACTGAATCTCCCTTTTGGCTGGAAATGTACGTGTGGAGCTTCCTTAAAAATCGAACGCATATTTTATCGAGACTGATTTTTAATTTATAAAATCGTCGCAGTGCTGTTTGCAATATTGGAGAGGGCAAGAATGTAAATATCGCGCCGGTGTTCGGACAAACCAAGTCGCGGTTCGGATAATCGAGGTTCTACTGTATATATATCTATGACGGATAATAAATGGGGCTTCAATACAATCGTCTAGATGTATATACGGCTAGGCACGATTAAACAAATGCATAATAGAGTAATTATAGTATTACAGAGTATAAAATACGAAGGGGGTTGAAAGAAGAGAGACGAAGCACCCAAGCGATTCATAATACGGTTTCATCGTTTTCTTTTACGCGCAAAAAGCAGCTTATCGGAAAGAAATTTATCGATATCTCACGTTCATGAAAAAATCGATTAATCGTTAAAGGGACTTTTATCATAAATCTGCTGAATCGCTCGAATTCGTAACTGTTATCGATCCAGGGGAATAGCTGGGTTTTTTTGACGTTAAAACAGATTCTTCCGCGCTCCGATAAAAGTCCCCCGGACGGAGGCAAATGCATCGTTAATCAAATATATCAGCGAAGCGATTGGCAAACGGAAGCAATGATATTTTACAATTAAAAAATCGCAATGTTAATGATAACAGTAATAACGGTAATTAATCAAGAAGAGGGGATTAAGGCGTCAAACGGAACGGAGGATTTATCAACAGAATTTTTAAAAATAAATTCATATATAATAGTTGGAAAAAGCTTGAGAGTAAAAAAAACATTAAGTTTTCGTATTGTTATTGAAAATATAAATAGGAGAACCCGATATATATGTATACCTTGAATCCGCGTACTGATGTTTCGAGAGAGAGTGAGTGGCTTGTCTCGAGGGTAGTTTTTCTTTCTTTTTTTTTTAAGGGTGTTTTATACGCATACACGTATACGTGTGTGTTCGTGTGGTCGTGAGTGGAGGTATTTAACGCAAACGTAAATCGTGCAGATATGTGTGAAAAATATTCGACAACAATTTATTTTTTATTTTTGTGCAGCGGAAAGAAAAAAACGGTAACAACCGTGTGTGGGTGAAGAAGAGTGAATTTTTTTTTGTACTATGTGGTATATGCGTGTTTGCGTTATGTGTCATGAGATCGGTGATTCAACTCGTTCCCGACGCGGTCGCAGCAACGATAGTCGAAAGGTTATTATTTTTTTTTCAGCCGAACGTACATAAACCCGAAACGCGAAACGCGACATTAAGATTATTTCGATTGTCAGGAAAAATGAATAGATCGATCGTTCAACAGGTGTTTTTTTTCATCCCTTTTTTTTGTTGTTTTACTTTGTCACATCGAGCCTTCTCTCCCTCGTTCTCACACTCGTTCTTTCTTCCCCTTTCTCACACACCCAGACGTTCCTCTTGCACTCTTTCATTCTCCATTCTCTTTTTTTATTTGTCGTTTTTGCACGATTCACCCAAAATCCCCTTTCTCTCGCTGTCTCACAATGGTGGGGCGACGATTTAACGATGCATCGAGCCAACTTCGATTACACGGACGAAACGATTGTGGAAAAATAAATGTTTCCTGTGTATCGATCATTCTTCGCAAAAACGACATCCTCGTTGATCTCATGATACGTTAAATCGTTTAACTTTAACGTTAAATTACTTTATTGAATTTCAATCTCATCGCAAAATTATTTGTAGGTTGATTAAAAAATAAATTTAATTACATTTTTTTTTATCAGAATTTTCTTGGCATATCTTCTTAACGTATGCATGCCGAAGTCGCGAAGCAATTCAAGGCCACGAAGTCCATGAGTCTGACGTCTATTTGAAGAATGACCCATAAATTTCTTCGGCACGACACAGACGAGCTTCGATTCGTTAAAATCTCAGAGTCAGGTGTCAAAGTAATAAACCGAGCGTAGCTCGAATTTCATTAATTCGTCTCTCCAGATATGAATTCGTCGCTATCGATTCGATTATCAAGACACGCAAGGAATCGGGACGTCGCGACCAAAAATAATTCGACACGAAAAACCGAGAATTCGCCGCGTATTCGACGTCAATTTACGGATCAACTGTGCGCATATAGATGTTGATTGATCGATGTAATGCGATTGTTAAAAATAGTCAATACATAATTATAATTACAATAGAAGATATAGAGTTTGAGAACGGTGTCGAGTGTGATTAAAGCGTATAAGAATAAGATAAAAAAGTTTTGGTGGCGGTATAAAAAGTATTTGTGGTTTTTATATACGGATATATAATTATTAAATAGTAGTAGATTATAATTAAAAAAGAGTTCGGCAATTGTAATTGAAAAATCTGCGTTGGAGAAAAAAAAACGTCAGGCTTTTTTTTTGTGTTTCAACTAACCTCATCCTTGTCCAAGCCGAGCTACGGAAACGTGAAACTGGAGTTAAATCGCATTCGTCTCGATGTTTTTCTTTTTTTTTTAATTTCATGATTGTATCTTCTTCAATTGGCACTCTTCTACCCACGCTTGTTTCCCAATCGTACAGACGTGCATTCGTGTTTGTTTCTCGTGGATAGCTTTACTCGCGAATTTACCCAGACAAAATTTCCCCAAGCGCTCGCACTCGCTCTCACTCTCTCGTTCTAACACTTGGCTCGCTCTCTCCCCCGCCCGGTCCTGTCGGACATGAAAAAAAAGAACTCGACAAAACCACGGACGCACTTTCGAACGGAAAATATAACACAAAAATAATTAAGACCCAAATGAATTTCGAATAATTTTCTTTTCCGCACATCGAAGTCGAATGACGAATATCGATTTACCCGTGTCCGTACTTGATTTACACATAAACTGATGCATCCGAGAGGTGAGGTAGAATTTCCAGCGCGCACGATTATTTATAGTTTGTTTTTTAATTTCTTTAACGCACTGCGCGTGAGGAGAGAGAGAGCGCGAAAAGAAAAAAACACAAATCACCGTGAATCATAAATTTTTCTCGCGTACAAAAATCATCCACAACATCGAACAAGTGGGAATATAAAGTAACAGACAGATAGTAGAGTGGTGAAGTTGAGGAAGAGTTATTCAATGCCGTATGGATTTTTACGGAAGAACGAATCGGACGGGGAGGCGGAAACCGTGGGCAGGGATATTGTCATAATACAGAAGTTGAAGAAGAATTCAAGTTTGCTCTGTTAGTTTTTTTTTCTTCTTTTTTTTTTGTCATAAACAAAAGCGATCAAATCGAGTAATAATAAAGACGACTATTAGTTATAGTAAGACACATAGTTTTAGTTTCTTTCGGAGTCTCGGATGGGTGCCCGAAATACGCACTGAGAGTAATCGGGGCCCATTGCCGAAAGTCCTTTCACCGTTTACACGACGACAACGAGATACGTTCTAACAGGTATTAATAATATAATTATCATAGTATTAGGCAT
Organism: Ichneumoninae sp. A BG-2022a; assembly: GCA_030522665.1. Lineage (NCBI taxonomy): Eukaryota > Metazoa > Arthropoda > Insecta > Hymenoptera > Ichneumonidae > Ichneumoninae sp. A BG-2022a. Next base: position 56,278 of record JAPYZC010000452.1, on the reverse strand, counting down.
ACAGTTGGCAGAGACAGATTGAAAAATCCAAACGTCCCGAAATTCAATTTTCTTTCGTTGTCTAAACAAAAAAAAATATTACTTTTAATCAACACTATCAGAAATGATATTTCAGCCGTAAAACGCTTACGACAGTTCAATCCGCCTTTGCCATTGGTGTAGATTCGCTCCGGACTATAACAAGTGCAGGATATATTTTTTCATCAGAAAAAACGATTGTTATTTCGACAGAGAGAGAGAGAGAGAGAGAGAGAGAGGAGTGAGGAGAGAGAGACTGACAGACAGACAGAGATTAAGATAGAATTGGTTTTTGGTTTTTATACGAATTGATAATAATGCTTACCTCATCCGTATTCGAGCCATAGAGTAAAAGATCGAAGGGTATGGCTGCCACGAGGTCGATTATGAACCATCCCTTCAGATAATGGACGGCTATCTTCATCGGACGGGACACCACCTCGTCGTTGTTGTTCACGAAGGTGGTGCGAAAGTTTATTATTATGTCCACGATGAATGTGACGTCGACTGTTCGAACAGACAATGGAGATTATAAAATCGATCGAATGACGAGCTATTGAAAGGGAGTACGACTGTCGGGTAAAGTACAAAATTTAAAAACGATTTATCGTCGTCCTTCTCAGACAAATGCCCTAGTACAGTAACTAGTGTGCTTTTAGAATGTCAAGTTCATTTCTTCTCCTTTTTTTTCAAGTCACAACGTTACCGAAAAAATGTGTGGTATGAAAATGGAACAAAAATGCGTCTTCACTCTTCAGCTATTCGATTCCAACGATAATGTGTTGGTTAAAAATAAAATCGCAATGTCTTTTAAGCGTTTAGCTTTCGGCTTTTAGAATTCCAAGTTACAACTTTACGGAAACAATACTTGGTACGAAAATGGAACAAAATACCGTCTTCACTCTTCCACTATTCGATTCTTATGATGTGTTGTTAAAAAACACAAAATTCACATTGTTTTTTAAGTTTTCAGCTTTTGGCTTTTAGAATTCCAAGTTACAGCGGAAACAATACGTGGTACGAAAATGGAACGAAATTGCGTCTTTACTCTTCCACTATTCGATTCTTATGATGTGTATTAAATAAATAAAAAATCGCAATGACTTTAATACCGTTTCTTTGTGAAACAAAAATACTGCTACGTGGTAGCTATGGTCGCACTGCCTCAAGAAAAAATATATTTAAAAAAAAACTATAAACCTACCTATAAAATCGATAATGACGATAGGATCGTCGCTGTACTTCTTGGCCTTGCGGCTGTTGTAGTCAGACTCCGAAAGAAGAAAAGCAGCAACGTATGGAGTGAATATAGCGGTGTACAGCACTAGAAGCAGTATTATCCAGTCCCATACCGCCTTGAACGGCGAGTAGTGAAGTATCGTCCACTTGTGTATCCGCGGCGTTTGCAGCTTGTACTCTGGTAGAACATCAGCGCCGAGGGACAGCACCTGTTGAAAAATAAAAAATTAAATAAAAATAAGAAGAGAGCACACACGCGAACAAACAAAAAAATGCACGTTTCTATCACCGAAACAGGTACAAAAAACTTAGGTACGAAGAGAAAGGGGGCATGTCGACCTCTCTCGCCGAGAAGCGCTTTGAGTCGCGACCGACGGTGCCAATTTCCGTCATTCTCCGATCGAAGCACTCATCGAATCGGGCCAAGAACCACCGACCGGACGACGGTCAGTATCGTACTGATTGGAAGGATCTCACGAGAGAGCGAAGCCGGAGGACTCGAGGCGAGAGCTGCGACGCGAATGAGGACGTAGGTCAGGGCGCACCCTCCGTGTGGCTTTCACCCCTCGATACTCTCTCTTGCGATCCATGTGGAAGCTCGTTACCGTTTGTTCAAGGGGTACTGCTCGCTCTCGCGCGGTTGTAGGCAATCGGGCCAACAGGGCATACCTGCTGCACGAACTTGCTCGACTGGCAACTTTCTCACTTCGGTTCTAAACCAATCCAACACCCTAGCCACATTTTATCGCGGAACCTGAATATACTAAAACGAACCTAATTCGACAGGGTAAAAAATTAATTAAAAAATAACAAAAATAGAAATAGAATTTTCTCGAAACTTCCTTTCATACGACGCAATCATTACGGAACGAGGATTCTGTTATTATTATTGCAATGAAAAATTTCTCAGTGCATCCAGAATTTTGTTCAGTAAATTCAAAGAAAATAACCATTTAATTCAAATGAATAATTTTTCGGAGTCTTGTTTTTATTATTAGCAATGCAACGTTGTTTTAACGATCAGTCGATTCAGGAAAAAGAACCTAATTCGAGTGTAAAAATATAATTATAAAAATAAATACATCGAAAACAGCAGAATTGTCTTGAAACGACTTGAAACGTTTGGACTTATACCATTCGTACAATACAGTCATGATAGGACGATGATTCTGTTATTATTATTGCAATAAAAAATTGCCGAGTCCGTCCAATATTTTTTATTTGCCTGGTGCTCCGCAAATAAATATTCATTGAATTCAAAGAAAATAGCCACTTATTTGAACAATATTTCGGAGTATATTAAAAAATTTACGTGGCGCGTCGATGTCGAGCTACGTAAACGTTATTCGGAACGGAAGAAAATTCGCAAGGACGAAGGAGTCACAAAATTCGAGTTTCGTTACTCGGGGCGTCTCGAAAATAGGTAACAACTCGCGGACCTCGTGGTAAGGGCTCTCGGAAGTCTGCAATCTCGTTTAATCGCCGATGATGCATATGTATACGGGATGGGTGGTGGATAGCAATTTTGCCACAATTTCTCGTGTGCGGGAACGAATAAGTACGGCCGTTCTTCATCGATCGGTTTTATTATCGTTGGATCACGCGCGCGCGCCACTGGCCTACAAGTTTAGCCCCCCGCACGCCCTGGCTTCATCCCTTGTCCTACGAGCTTCGATGTGTGTACGGTACAGTTCGCTGCACCGAGTATGAGCATGAAAATTATGCCAAGAGGTTGTGGGGAGCGCGGAGAAGCGTTGCACGTGTCGACGTTGGAAATAACAAAAGTTTCGTAAAATCAGTCTTGCACGAACGGAAACAAGCCTACACACGGCAAAACCTCAAGGCTCGTTTAATTGGAAAATTAATTAAACAGATTCAACGAAATAGGAATTTAATTAAAAAATAATTAAACACAATTAGAGGAAATTTATTTAATTAAAATTAATTAAATAAATTTAGAGTAAAGTTATCTAATTAAAGTAAATCAAATTAATTAAATAAATTTAACGAATTTCATTCAATTTAAGTTGTCGAAACAGTTTCCGCATCCCTCACCGTTGAAAGGGTGGAGCCGAACTTCTGACGCTTATTAATACCGTCACTGCAGTACGAACGCAGTACGCTTGCCGCTGACATTTTCACGACCAATATTAAACGCATTTCATCGAATTGAAATTGGGATCTCCCTCCGGCCTCTGAGATCCCAAAAAAAAAAAAACAAAAAAAAATATGAAGAAAAAATAAATGGTAAAATCAAACAAATCGCGGCACAGTAGTTCACGGCTGGACCGGATCAGACTGAGGCTCGAGACTCGTGCACGCGTCTTATTACGCTCCCGCACGTTATTCGAAAAACATCGAACTCGCCACGGTGAAAGTTACAGTAGAAGAGATGGGTACAGCTGCAAGTTCGTTCGTACGGACAGTACGACGCGGCCGGCAAGATCCAGAAAATGCATTAGGGAGTTCGGAGCTTCCGAAAATAGGAGCCTCGCCGCAGACTCGGAGGGGACGATGTGCACGCGCTGCTCGGCAGTAACAAATTCTCCCGGAGTTTCATGGAGGCCGGGAAAACGTGTCAAGATCATACATGAAAAAAAATAAAAATCAAATTTAAAAAAGAAGTACGACCGTGAAGAGTTTCCACAATTTTTTACGCAAGTTACGGCCGTGTTTTTAATGTTTAATTCTCTTGTTTATGTAAAAACTCGATTGAGCCGAAAAATCAACGCAACCGTTTTATATGAAAAGAAAAGGTTCCTTGATTATTTGTTAAACAATTTTTTTTTCGTTTTTTAAAATAAATTTAGTAATAATTTTTATTCATTATTATTACGCAAAGTTGGAAACTTCAATCAGGAAGTACTTGAAAATTCCCACCGGAACCCACTTATGTCACGGAGTGATAAATTCTCAAGTACTTCACCGGTAAAATTGTCCTCGTCTTTTATACAGAAGAGAACAAATTTTGTCTCGCCTATGTGTGCCTCTTTCGCGATACTAAATGACGAAATCAATCTTGCTGAAAAATCAACGGAACAATAGTGCACGAAAAGAAAATCTTTCCCGATTATTTGTTAAAAAATCCTGTCTTCTATTTTCCTTTATACCATTTTTTAAATAATTTTTAAACATTATTACAATGCAGAATCTTCCAGACATATTCCGTCAGGAGTCCTCGAAAATTCCCGCCGGATCCCACTCACGTCACGGAGTGATAAATTCTCAAGTACAGCACGGGTAAAATTGTCCTCGTCTTTTATACAAAAGAGAACAAATTTTGTCTCGCCCATGTGTACCTTTTTCGCGATAGTAAATAACGAAATCAATCTTGCTGAAAAATCAACGGAACAATTTTGCACGAAAAGAAAATCTTTCCTCATTATTCGTTAAACAATTCTGTCTTCAATTTCCAATAATTTTTAGTCATTAATCCAACGCAAAATCTTTCAGAAATATTCCCTCAGCAAGTGCTCGAAAATTCCCACCGGATGCCACTTATCTCACGGAGTGATAAATTCTCAAGTACTGCACCGGTAAAATTGTCCTCGTCTTTGACGCAAGAGAGAAAAAAATTTAGTCTCGCTGTAGACATCATTGTAATGCAAAATCTTCCAGAAACATTCCGTGGGGAAGTGCTCGAAAATTTCCACCGGATGCCACTTATGTCACGGAGTGATAAATTCTCAAGTACTGCACCGGTAAAATTGTCCTAGTCTTTGACACAAAAGAGAAAAAAAAAAAAATGTTGTCTCGCCTATGTGTACCTCTTTCGTGATAGTACCCTTGAGGGGTTGAGCCTGAGGGCCTCCGTTCTCGAGCAAAAGGCTCTTGGTGCTGCCTCCCTTGAGGCGAACGCTGCTCCAGCGTTGTCTCGGTATTTCGGTAATTGTCCGATCGATTCCCTGTCTCTCGTGATCCTTGAGGGAGCCGCTTTTGGCGCCGTGCGGCATGAGGACATTGGTGGGTGCCGTGGGCGTCGTTGACAGAGGAGTCGGTGCAGTCGCAGCGTTGGCGGACGAGTTCGGTGGTTGTGGATTGTCGGCGGCCTCGAGTTGCCCCAGGAGATGCTCCGACATCGCTCGAGGGGACTTGATGCAGGTCATGGCGGTGGGTGCGAACGTGGTTGCCGACGACACCGATTTCGACAGGCGATCAGGATTCTCGGACTTGACCGTAGGTTTGCCAGTCTCGCGCTTGGTTCCAGCGGGGCGACGTTCGCCGTTCTTCGAGGCGTCCCTTCCGAGCGGTAGAGTCACCGATCTTCTGGACCAGACGACGCTGTTCCTGCCGATCGTCGTATCGGACTCGGCGTCGCCCTCCGCGTAGCCGTCCCGGGCCTCCTCCAGCTCCGTCAAGGGCGCCACGCTACCGGTCAGATTCTTCTTCGGCCCGACGAGCCTCCTTCCGCCCAGGGGCAGCGACGACGAGGCGAACGAGCCGATCGACGACGCCGATGACGTCGACGTCGGCGATATCGTCGATCGGGGCTTCGGACGAAACTTCAGACTACCGCCGAAGGTTCTCGGTCGCGTTCGCCTCGAACCGCCGAAGACGAAGAAGCCGCCGTTTCCGCACAGGCTCGGCGTCGATCTCGTGTCCGCTATCAGCCCGTCGCGCTCCTCCGATCGGCTCTCGCTCTCCTCGTTCAGGTCCGACGACAGCCCGCTCTCGGCGCGGACGTAACTGTCCGCGCGGGTTTCCGTCGACGAACGACTGCGGTCGTCCGAGGAACTCGAGAGGATCGTCGCTCCTCCGACCGCCCAGCGCGTTCCCCGCGTCAGCGACTCGAACAGACTCGCCGATCGGCGCGGATTCGACGGATCGTCGTCGAGGCTGCTCGACTGCAGATCTCTCCCCTCCGGACCACGCGACCCGATCAACCCTCCACGATCCTCCGACCTTCGCGACGGATCGACCGACGCCTCGCGCGCCGATCTCGACAGTATCCTCTTTCGCCTTATCACCACCGGCGGAGGAAGACGATCGATCCTACCGAGATCGCCTCTTCTGCCGTGCAACCTCGACGAATCCCTCACCGGCCGCAGAGCTATCAGTTCAGCTTCCTCCGCGACATCCCCGACCTCCTCCGCCTCGCGTTCCTCCGTTTCCTCCACAACGGAAACCTCGTCGACGCACTCTCGATCTTTAAACTCCCCTCTCGGACAACCCGCGGCGCAAACACCTTTCGTGCACAGAGACACTTTCTCTCTGTATAGCTGAATCTTGAAGATTGTTACTTGTTTATTTATTTATTTGCTTACTGATTTATTTATTTATTTGTTTATTTATTGGTTTATTTATTTTATTATTTATTTATTTTTATCAATTCACTCCGTCGCTTCTGATTAAATTTTATCCCAGACGTCGAATTACAATGTATCGAAGGAACGGTGGGTTTGTTTTATTTGTGTGTTTTTATTTTTATTTCTTTTGTCTCTCCGATTTGTGCGAGGTTTCGTGGCAAATTTGGGAAAAATCGCTTTCCAGTGTACAAAATTTCTTTTTTTTTTACAAAGATGCGACCGATATACGGACGAAACGCTGACGTATACGTTGAAAGACAATAGGGTTTGCTTTTTATTTATTTTTATTATTATTATAATCTTCTTTTTTCAATCCTTCACGCCCTTCATTCGGTTATCATCTGTTGATTGTTATCGTACTTTTGTTTGTTTGTTTGTCGCATTAAAATTAGTGGATGGAGTCGCGTCGATAGTCTCAGGGTTTGAGGTAAAGGTGTATAAGTGTTATTTTTTCTGTTTTTTCTTTTGTTTTGTTTGTTTTTATTTTTTTGTCGAGTTGCGTTAAATAATGACAATAAAAAAGGTATATTTTAATGTAATTAATGCGTAAACTTTCTCGATCTCAGTCTCCGTTAAAGAACATTTGTAATAGCTTCTTTTATATTTTTTATATTTTTTTTTTTTTTATGGACGACTGATGTGTGCTGAGGCGCGTCGATGCTCCGGATTTGTGCGTAAATTATTCCTCAAAAAAATCTCAGTCAATTTTCGGCGATTTTTCACGAGTCTCGCACTCCCGACGTATATTCGTTACAATAATAATAATAACAACAAGAATAAATACGTTTGTTATTTGGCACGTCGCGACAGACTCGAGCGGTGTTCGCCTCGTTTTGAACTTTGAACCGTGAGGCTTGTCGAGACAGTCTTGACACAAAATTTTACTGGTGCAACAATAGCACCCGATTATCGTCGAATCGTCGTGAAACTTCGACGAGTCCATTCCACCCGCGGTGACAATAAGTCGCGTGGTGGATTCGGGCAGCAGCGAAAATTCGCGATCGTCTTTGCGGTTTGTAAGCTCCCGAAATCGTCGCCACCACCCCTGAAGCTTCCTCTTCGCCGGGTCCACACGTCCATCGAATCTCGCTGAGCAGCAACAATTTTCTCCTTTTTTTGTTATCAACAATAATTAATGACGACAATTGGTATTCACAGCCTTGGGGATGAATTTTATCTCGTCTGCAGCTTCATTTCGAGTGTCTCTTCATCGCCCGTTCGGAGCCGCGCCGTTTCTACTGAACACACCGGGATAATGATTTTTCCACCGTTGACACCAACATTGCTTCTTGTTTCTCTTACTTGAAAAAAAAAATAAAAAAAAGAATTAAATGAAAACAAAAATAACTCAACCTCCCTCTCTCGTAACGCTTGTGACTATCGAGCTGGGAACACTTGTTTTTTTTTTTCTTGTATTTTTTTTTATATTATTTTTTGTATCACTGCGCAAAAGCACCGACCGATATCACACGAGTTTATATATTTTTGTTCGATCCCCTCCGTGATTTCTATTTGTCTGAGCCCCGGCAACGATGTTGTTCGTGCTTCGAGTCCGTTCAATCTATCGAGGTTCAACGACTCTCCCTACTCGATGGGTTTTAGCTTCTCTCCGCTCGGCCTCCAGCGGGGGTCGCGATATTATGTTAGCCTCTCTCGCAGGGGGAAAATACACAGAGGATATTCAGGCCGTTGCGCAGCACGAATACCCGCGCAAAAGCCAGTACCAGCCGCGATATCCACCTGTGAGTCGACGAACATCCCCGCGCGCATCCCAACCCGCCCGCTTTCTCTTGTGAAACTCTCCAGCTCTCTCCCTCGAGCTCTTGTAGATTATTGATTATACCCTACCCGCCGAGCCCGGACGCGCGTGCGCTTGGAAAAACCAATGATACCAACCGGCTCACGTCGAGGCCTCGACGCAATTCTCCTTTTACTTCCGAGCACCGCTTCAACGACCGACAAACTACTAAAACTATCTCGCAGACGGATGGAAAGGGCCGGAACGTGTTCGGCGTTAAAAACTGAACAAATTTCATCCGAGACATTTTTTTTTACGATCAGCAGTTTTCGAGTTACGGCCAGTTTAATCCTCGGCCAATGAGCGCGCGCTGGCAGATGGCGCGCCGGTCGCCCCGCGCCGCCCATTGGTCGACGCATTAACGGCTCGTTACTCGGGAACCGTGCGACGGGGAAAAAAACTCTAAAGACGAAAGTTGTCTATCTTACAATCGTGGATACGATCCCGACATTTTCTTTTTCTCTAAAAATAAATACATCGAATTTTTTCTGTACTCTGTTGTTTTGGGCTTTTGTTGCATTACCTGTTCGGATCGAGGTTTGGCATTTTTTTCGTCCTGCTCCTTGGCGATATCTTCAACGAGATCGTGAAGAAGCCTTATGTCTTGGGGGCTGGGGGAATCGACCCGACCAGCCCCCACGCTCATAGCACTGTGGGGCGCCAGTTCACAGAGTTCACCGGAAACTTCGTTACCGTTGTTGTACTCGTCGAGCGGATTGTGATTTTCGAAGCTGGAGGTACTGCGCGCGAACGCAGCAGCCCCCTCGGCCTCCTCAGCCTCTTCCTCCTCTTCCTGCCACCAGGGCTTTGAACCCAGCCAGCCTGTCCAATCTGGCTGATCTCCCTCCTGACACTCCTGCTCTGCGTTCACCCTTTCCCTGTACGCATCGCTCATTTAGCCCTCATTCGGACCGCAAACTCTCAATAATCCACCGGTAACGCAATTGTTTATAATACTTTCCTTATTTATTGTTGTTTAAAATATTTTTTTATCACTCAAACTCTTTTCGCACTTTTATCACTTTCATTAAAAATTGGTGTATATTATTGTCAAATTCGCAGTGACGATTTTTATACTTTCTCTGTCGGTACTTCTTTGTCGATATATTCAACATCGGATATCTACGAAACCATCGTGTGGAAAATAAATATATGAACAGTGGAAATTCTAAAAAAAAATATATATATATAAAAATCGTTATTGAGCTTTTATCGCCCCACTAAAATCATAGGAACGTGTTTTTTGTGTATACTTCATTCTGGACTCAGTCGTGCGATATATCGAATATGCATGGCCAATTTGTGTGCAATGTATTTAAAGAGACAACGCCGTACGGCGCGGAGATAGCGAATGGGGTCGAAAAAATATGGGTTTTTTTTAAACGCGTAACAACTGCGAATTTTATGTGTGCGGCAATACGAACGCTAGGTGAAGTGATTGCGCGGCGCAAGGACGCCAGGCAGACATTGATCACGCAGCTGTGCGAACGAGCGAAGGGTGGAAACGAAGGGAAAAAAGAGAGACGGAAAAACAACGTGCCTGAACGACGGCGACCTTCGCCTGGTAGCCTAGAGACGAATACGGCGAGCTTTACTCGATTCCATTGTCTCGACATTGTAACCCATTTCGAAATCGAACCATCGGCGATAATGCCTGTAGCGCAATTTCCGCGAACCGGAAATCGATCGGGTCGCGTATCAGATCCGGTATTGATTAAACGCGCACGAGGAACTGAATTATTTCCACAAAAAAAAAGTAACTGCACCGGTAGAAACCGTTCATTGAATTAAAATTAATTTGTCGATAATTTTTGTTTTTCAAATTTCGAATGCGCTCTCAATTTATTTTAATTCAAGATTTTTTTTCTGTGAGTGCAGTGGCGAATAATGAACGAGAGAAAAAATGTGCAAAGTGTGTTTAAACGTGCACGAGGAACAGAATTATTTTCACCAAAAGAAAAAGAAAAGTTTTTTTTTTCAAAGTTCGAATGTACTAAATTTATTTATATTGAAGAAATCTTTACTGTCAGTGCCAATCATGAACATGAAGTGGCCAATCATGAACAAGAGAAATTACAAACAAAAAGTCCAGTATGGGTAACGGTAATAGGCATAAAAATTCGGACGAAAAATTACAGTAGATTTATTTTTCCGTTTTTCCAGTCGTTTCTTGTTCGCGGTTCACTGTACATCGAATACGTGATTAGTTCGGCCGAGTATAGGTTTGCACGGCGTACAGTATGAAATATGGTCACGGCCATCGAGCGACACTAACATGACGTAAAGGGGCACGTAAATTATGTAAGCAGCAAAGTATAGATGCATGCACGTAACGTCTGGAGAATCGGGGATGGAGCAAGACAGCATCGTCGACAGTTTCGACGTGGCTTCTGAATAAGGGAGCTTCGGCTACCTTGTGACACTTTCTTTACGTTAATTTTGTATCTTACATTATATTTAATATCCTCAAGAATATTGCGAGCATATAACGATCGACCAAAGACCTAATTGCCGTAAAAGAAAAAAAAATATCAACTCTACGGTAGCTCCGCAATGTCTCGCACGTTGTCCGACCATCGGCTGCTGTGTGGAGGTAATTTCACGCGGCAGCAGATTCGCACCCGGCATTTCGAGTCCACCATACGACAGCTCGACGGTTCTTCCCTAACTATAATTGACAAGTTTTTTTAAATACACTGTAAAAGAAAATTATAAATTTAATGTAAAATTGCGATGAAAAATTAATATACTTATTCATTGAAATTAAAGTAAATTATTGTTTTTAATACACCGTACATAAATTTTTCACCTCAATTGTACATGAAATTTAACAAACGAGGTCTTGCATAAAAACTGCCAGTCCAGTACATTAAAATTCACACGAATTTTTTTTTACAGTATAATATAGCTAAATAAACAAGACCATGAGAGCGTAAGCATGGCTGAATGGCTGAATGACGTTCTCAATATTTACAGTTTTTCGTACGACTGCTCGGACATGCTTTCTGAACCGCAGTCATCGCCTCTTTTACTTCACCAAATTACCGCAAAAAAATTCATAATTTTTCAGTCAACACAGAGACCACGAACGCGACTGTCGTACCGATCCCTTCGTCACAAGGTGTCGAGTCTCCCCCACACGGGCACGTAACGTTCGGAGAAGCGCTGACAGAACAGGACAGCATCGTCGACACGCTCGAAATGGCTTCGGCCTACCCGAAGCTTGTTCTTAGAAGTTCCTGTTCCTTTTCTTCAATTCTTTTTTCTATTTCCCAGACTTTTCTTAAATGTCGGGCAAATGGAACGTAGGTGGGGGCGAAAGCTTTTTGGCAATGATCCCACGCGGAACAGGAACGACCCGCGACGAAGACCGAGCACCGAGTGAACGTTGAAAAAAACCAAAGAACTACGTGAAATGTGTTTGAAATAGTTCTAACGCTGCGGCAGAGTGGGGACCGAAAATGCTTTCCGGGTGTGAGTAAAATTTTTTGGCAATGATCCGACGACAATGTCGGAAATTTGGAAGATGAAAGGAGGACGGGGGTTGGCTGGGATTCTCAGCTGGACGGGGGAGGAGGGGGTGGGTCGGAGATGAAAGAAGATCGATTTTTCATCGGGAAAGGTATATACGGAAAGATGGAGGCACTTTCGTAGATCGGAGGCGACACATTTGGCAAGCTTTCCCACGACAAGAACGAACGGTAAGCCGCATGTAGGCCATGTGGCTAGCGCGGCTTACCTATGTGCCCCAATAAATAGAACGTCGCGAATCTGGAATATCACCTCCAGCCTCGGTTTCTCTTCGAGGAAGAGAGGAATATATATTTTTTTATTTGTTCGATTTTTCTTCAACCGAGAAATGGCCGCATGAACGACTGTCTCGGGACGTTACCATGTCAACAGACGGGGCACGGGGAACACCGAGGAAAATGCCCAGGTTCATTAAAACCCAAATATCTCGACGAGCACGGAACGAATAAAATTCGATAGGCTCTCGTTTCGAAGAGCAGTGTTCGCCCTTGGAAACGAACATTGACTCGACACCCTCGCTCTCATAATCGCCCGGACACGAAGCCTCGAAGTTCAATTGGCGGATTGCCCCGAGCGAAACTGTAAATCTTCGACGACAAGCCGACAACGTGTGGATTTTCTTTTTTTTTTCTTCTAGGGTAATAATTCGTTCGATGGTTTCTTTCGCTCCGACGAATCGTCCGAGGTTTGCGGAAAGGAGAATTGTTGACAGGGCAGCACTCGTGGAGGCCTCGGATGCGAAATGATCGGGAAAGAAGTGCGAGTGTGTGCGTTTTTCCCAGATATTCGTTGATCCTCACGTTCGATTTATTCCTCGGAAAAAAAATAAATAAAAAATTAGTTTTTCTTGGAAATAATAGAATAACGAAAAAAAATAGCAAAGAGGAGTTTAGATGTACAACGTGGACGGAGTTGCTACGGTTTGAACCGCGTGAGTTCCCGAGTACTGAGCAGCTCGAGGCACACTGCGACACTGACTGTTACGCTGCCTGGCGGTGCGGTTACGAAACCCCCGAATGGGGGATGAAAAGCTTCGGGGAATTTAAACGGAGAACTGGCGCTCTCGAAAGTACGCCACCTCGAATGCCAGCAGCTGGACAGAGAGACGTATACCTGGGAGGTATACGTGGCGCGCTTGACGACGGTTCGCATTTCACGACCCCGTTCCTCGGCGTCGAACATCATCGCGGGCGCCAAACGCCTCCACCCCCTGCCGATAACTACGCGCGATAGTCGGACGGACTATAGATATACGGAAAGCTCAGCGAGTCCTCGTTGCGGCGTCGTCAACCACCGCGGCTAAGCTTCTTTCGTTGACCGACCGACAAGACCGACGACGAGGCGGAGGGTGCGGGAGATGCGGGAAAAGCGTCGAAAGACGATTACGCTTTGCTCGCGGTTTTTTAAATCCTCTCTGGGACGAATCTATAGTATTGTGAACGAAATCGGTTACCAATTTTTTTTCTAAGGGCATCATTTTTTATTTAATTCGTAATAAAAAATTAAGTTAGTTATTTATTTGCGAGTTCTGAAAATTGGGAACAAATTGGGGGTTAAACTGCAGGCTGGAGCCATGAACGAACATTTTATTCGTTGATATAGGAACATTGATATGTTCTGGGAATGATATTGATTAACGTAATTTGTAATTTTTAAAAAAAAATTTTCATTTTTTATTTATTTATAAAAATATTCAGTTAAAAATGTATTACCAAGTTCCGAATATAGAGAGAATTCAGGTGGAAGCTGCAAGCTGAAGGCATCAACGAAAATGCAATTCTTAACTCTCTGGGAATGAAGTTGATTGAGGTAATTTCTAATTTAAATTGTAATTTAAAAAAATGAAGTTAATAATTTATTTCCGAGGGGCAAAAAACGAGAGAGAAAATCCAGATGGAAGCTGCAAGTTGAAGAGGCATAAACGAAAGTGTATTACTTAACGCTGCGGAATTGCACTGATTGATGATAGATTTATTGTGAAGCGATGGGAACCAGAGGCTGATATTCGAGAAACGAAGAAAACAAAAGACTCAAGACTGTTTCGAGAGATGCTTCACCGTAGTGGAGATACAAAGTGGAGCTGCCTAGCAAAGTCGTGGAGAGAATACTAAAGGTGGAGTTTCGCGAGACGTACACGAGTTACGAGTATGCTCGATCGATCTCATCGGTGATCGAGTTTACCGTCTGCACAGCTAACACTCTCAAACGCGCTCACGAATCTCGAGGGCCTTCGAACCTTTTGTTTCACATGTCCCTTCCCAATATCGATGTCTAGACGAATCTAGTGTCAATCTCGAAGTTACAACGACTCTTGGGAGACGACGAGTTCGAGGTTCGGATATGTTGTCGCCGATTTAATTTCAAGTTCAATTTACATTTCCAACTTGGCATGAAACTTCAGAAAAAAATCAACTTGTCTGATATGTACGAACGGAAAAAATGCAATTAGTTTCGATTTTATGGAATGGCACGTGGCGAGTAATAAGCGTGTCTCTCCCGTGCCCCTTCCCAATATCAATGTCAGGACGGATCTAGTGTCAATGTCGAAGTTACAACGAAGTTACGTCTCTGGGGAGGCGACGAGTTTGAGGATCTGATTTGTAGTCGCCGATTCCATTTCAAGTTCAAATTACATTTCTAACTTGACATGAAACTTAAAAAAAAAAAATTAAAAAATCTACTCGACCGGTATGCACGAGCGGGGAAAAATGCAAATAGGTTCGATTTGATGGAATGCCACGTGGAGAGTAATAAACGTGTCTTTCCCGTGTCCCTTCGTAATATTGACGTTTCAATCTCGAAGTTACAACGACTCTTGGGAATCGACGAGTTCGAGGATTGCATATATAGTCGCAGATTTAATCTCAAGTTGTAATTGCACTTCAAATTTGAGATGAAACTTAAGTTTATGATTGTGTAATTTTTTGCTGCGGCTATGGGGACTTGCCCCACGAATAAAGCAACAATATTCTTAACTGTAGAAAAAAAATGTATAAAAAAACAATTCGATTATTCGAAATATTCTTCAAAAGAAAATAGTCTTGCGCGTACAAAACGAACCAACGGAAGGAAGACGACCGGTATGTATCGATAAAAGAAAACCAAATACAGTTTCGATTTGATGGAATGGCAGATGGAGAGTATTGATTTTGTCTCTCACGTGTCCCTGCCCGACATCGACATCTAGACGAATCCAGTGTCAATCTCGAAGGTATAACGACTCTTGGGAGGCGACGAGTTCAAGGATCGAATGTATAGTCGCAGATTTAATCTCGAGTTCAAATTGAAATCCAAACTTGAGATGAAAGTAAAGAAAGAAAAAAATTGACCATTTCAAATATTCGACAAGCGAAAATAGGCCGTGCTGGACTGGTCTTGTGGTTTAAACGGAGCAACCAAAGGAAGACGACCGGTATATATCGGCGCAAAAAATACAGATACAGTTTCGATTTGATGAAATGGCAGGTGGAGAGTATAGACGTGGCCTTGCACGCATTTGCATCAAAACTCCCAATCTCCATACGGGAAGCCGTCCAAACGGGACATAATTCTATCTTGTTTGCGGGGCCACCCTCGTGTCGCGGGTGCACGACAGTGGTCGCGGGCCGCTCCGCTCGGTGAAAAATTGGCAGCTGGATTTATGTGGGTTGACGGTATGACAGCCGGCCGTGATGGGTTTAGCCAGTTGTTTTGACCGGGCGTGTTTTTCATACGATACGCGAACTGGGCAAGTACCCAATCGCTCCGCAGTGTCGCGAAAAAATAGGCCGACCGTTTGTCACCCGCCCGGGTTAACAGAACGTCGAGTTGTTTTTCTTGAATTATGAGACGCGGCAGCGTCTCGAGATGAGTTCATTTAAAAACCGTCGATAAAGAAAAGACGCGACCACTCTCTTTCACTCGATGGATCGCGTTTTCGCCAAAAACAATATTGGATTTTTTTCTCCATATTTTCATCCATTACAGAATGTTTCTGCAATGGAAATGTGGATATTTTTTTGCGGTCGATATTTACCAAAATGGACTTTGCAGTTGAAGGCATGTAAATAATATCAGTATTCTTCGACTTCAATTTCTTTCATTCTACTCACCTGAGCAACCTTCTCTCCCATGTTCGGCGTGTGCATCGCTCCTTGGAAGTACTTTGCCGACCCGTTATCCTGAATAGAGAACTGTGCATGACGGAACGGAAGTAATAATTATCTACCAATTATGTTGAAAAAAAAAAAATCAAGAACAGTTGTCCTCGTTCAATGGAAGTAAACACAACCAACACTCACTTTGTGTTTGATGGAGTCCGGTCCCATTTGACTGAGTGATGGTGACTTTCGTTCTCTGGACGTTCGCCATCTCTGAAGATCGCTCTCCGAAGCGACTCCCGGAAAGATCTTCGAGTGTTTGGCAGCTGCGAAAAAGAAAATTGAAAGAAAATTTATCGATGGAAAACGATCGATTTCCGATTGTTTCAAAAAACACTGCAAACATGTTTTTTTTTTCCACATCTCGTTTTATCCTCTGCCGACGATATTCTAAGGCTAAAAGCGATTTAAAAAAAAATCTTGACAGTATAATCGAACCAGATGGAAAAACGAAGTGAAATCTTTCACCTTTCCACCTGGCGCACTATTAAAGCTCTGCATACCTGTGAAAGAGAGATAGAATAGAGATAGAGATAGAGATAGATATCTTCGTGTGATGTACTTTTATACACGATGTTGTCGATACGTGATTACAAGAGAAATTAAATTACATTGCACTTGGTAATAACACAGAAAAAAATGGTATACGAATGATTTTTTCTTTTCACTTGTGCGATGCGAGCCTCCCACATGGAAAAATATATGTCTAGAATATATGGAAGTATACTTTGTCCAAAAAGTTATAAATCTCATATATATATATATGCAAAATATATTTATAATAACTAAAACGTTTTCGAATATATTTTGCATATTATTTCACCCTATAATTATTTCCGTGTGAGCAACATCGGCTGTTTTTCGCGTCGATGGTTTGTACAGTGAAGGAATGATTTTTTTTACGAAAGGAATGCACAACATTATCTTTCATAGATTATTTCATAGACGCGTATTAGAAATACGATATACAGATCAAGAGGCCTATGTAAGCTAATTCGTAAAAAAAAGAAAGTTAATTATTCAAACATAACACCAGAAGATCGAGCAGTCCATGGAGGATATGAGAAGTAAAAGCTTGAAGCGGTTGATAAGTTAGAGGGGTGCAAGCTCCGCAAGCAGCGCTCGCTTCTCCCGCTCCGTCGGCAACGAACCGACCTAGCGCCTTTATGTATATTCGATAATACAGTTGTATGTCATGTACATATGTAATATCAAAGAGCGTTTGCGCGCGTTTTATGTTTAATTTTTTTTATTTTATTTTTCTCAGTGGTTTTTAATGGATGGTGTTTTGTGTCTCTCGTCTTTACCTTCGATGAGATTATCGACAGTCGCTGGCCATCGCCCGAGGCCGGTTACTTGTTCGCTCCCTCGACCCGCTACTAAAATGGTTTTCCTTCTCTCAGCATTATCGTTTTTTCGTTTTGAAAAATTTATTTCATTTCTTTTAACCAATTTTTTTTTCATTCAAACGTGATATAGCGTCTGATTGCTGGGGCTCAGAAAAAAAAATTATGTTCTGCCTATCGCATATTCACCTCGGGATTAAACATTCCATAAAAGGGACTAGTACAATGAACACAGAAGACGTCTCGTGCAAGGCACAGGGATATATACTATATATATATATATATATAAAATAAAAGTCGAGAAAAAAAAATAACGAACTCACGAGACATCACTTGAAAAGAAAAAAGAACGTTCAAAGAAAGCTTTGAGTAGAAACGAACGACATCGATATATCAAAAACAAATTCTAACTGCACGTTCTGTAGACATTTGTTATTTCTTTTTTCCTCATAGTTTCTATTGCTATTCAGATGACGAATTGTAGAATGGAGAGGCTTACAGACACTGCAGGTGAGACTTCTGCAGGGAACTCTAGTAGATTCCTGCTTGACCATTCGTCTGGATATAGCGTCGAGGCTTGCGGCGTGCGACACGCTGCGCGAAGGTCCCTCGCCGCCGCCGCCAGAGGATGAGTTTTGTCCCTCCCAGATTCCGGACTTCTGGGATACCTGTGGAATCAAAAGGTTACTATCCCAACGACGATGTACAGCCGATCAACGGAATTCCAAACTCTCGTTTGCTCTTTATCGTCCTACTTTTGGCTCGAACATCCCATTCCGGCGATCACGCCGCAATTCTCCCACAGAAATGAAATATACTTTAAGAAATACGTATCCGACGTGTCGTAATTTTTCATCGTTTTACGTACGAAAAATACAAATGAAACGCCGAGAGTTTCGAGCAAACGAGAGACGCGGAATCCCGTGGATAATTAATCGACGTAGAGTTACAAAACTCACATCGCTCACACCCTCGGGACTCGCGATCGGAGCTGTGCCTGAGGACTGTTGATGAGAATGGCCGGCTGCCGAGGACGTCGAACCGCCCGGTGGTGCGTTGCTCGCAGACGGAGGATGATGACCGGGCGGTGGTGCCGCTGGGGGTGGCAGAGACGGTGGTCCCGCGCCCAAACGTCCCGGTCCCCAAGACTCCATCATCGTTGGCGAACCGCATGTTAGAGGGCTGAAAAATTAAAAACACATCCGTCACTATATATATTCCTTCACTAATTTTTTTTTTTTTTTTTATATTCTGCGTGTCCATAAATATTTGTCGTCGAGGACACTGACAATTTTTTATAGAGTTGCCCAGGTCGAAAAAAAAGAAAAAAAAATGAACAATATTTACGACGATATTGGGATTATGATTGGTATTTTCGATTGCAGAGCTCGCAGAGCAACGGCGTAAACGAGTGGCGTAATAAACGGAGGAGTATTGTGTTGTCGCGCATAAGGTTAAGGGAATGATCGATAGACGCCGCAGCGACGGAGGTCACTCGCAGTGAGGCCTCCAACGGCACACAAACTAGCCGGCCAGAGGTAACTGCAACGGGGCTGGTTTCATACCGGTGAAGTGTGTCAGTGTTAGGTCACCGAGAGACCTAGCTGCCAATCGATAGACAACAAACCTTCCGCGAACTATAGCGAGCTAACGGCAGCGGAACGCAGCTTTTTTTCTGGCTATCAAACGGATGTCTTTGCAGGATATTCCGGGCACGAGACGCTTATTTGCTTTGTGAAGAAATTTATATAAAACAAAAAAAACTGTGACAATGCACCTACAATGTTATTTTCTTTTTTTTATAGATCGAAGCCGAAAAATCGTTACTTGCAGAGACGCAAAGAATTGGAACTGCGAACGTTTTACACAATTTTTATTGTATTATTTTTTTAAATAACGCATCAAAGATATTCGATGACCGACCATAACTGTGTTATAGAGATAGAACAGAGTCGTTTTGTAACGAAATTGATTTTAAAAAACTGACAATCGACCCACATTTTAATTTACTTTTTAAAAAATTCTGGATCAATGTCGAAAAATCGTTAATCTCAGAGATGCAAAGAATTGAGACAGCGAAGATTTTACGAGATTTTAATTGTATTATTTTTTTTAGTACTGCAATAAATATGTTTTATGTCTGACCATAACGGGCGACGACTACTTGCAACGAGCGCTGCGTACGTTTCACTGCAGTGTTATAGCGATGGGAGAGAGTCGGAGCTCTCTATAATGTCATGCTGTACTACTGTCTCATTCGGCTTCCGGCCTGAAACCTCAGGGTCGTACCGAACCCCTTCCACTCCGCGGTGAATCCTTCCTATAACCCATTACTCTATGTCACTCGATGCGTGCCTCGAGCTTTCGTGCAACGCCACTATCTCTTACTCCTATCTCTGGCTCTTTCTCTGTCCCAGTGTAGAGCTGTCGTCGTCTCGTCTCAGCGACGTTTTCATGCTCTTCCACTGTCGCGTGCACAGCATTTGCCCCTATAATTTTAACGTCTGCCTGGCTCTTTCATCCCTCTGACACCCTTGGCTTATCGACCACTCTATTTCACTCTCTTACGCGAATTATTAAAATAATCCCCCAAAAACATTTTTTTTAATTAAATTTTTTTCATTTCTGGCTCAAATTTCCGTACGAGACATTAAACCACGTAAGCTTTTTTTTTACTCCCGAATGCCCGCTAGGACAAAAAGACGAGAGTTATGTGTTTCACGGCGATCCGCCGGCTCGGCGACTTTTCGCAAGTGCCGATAAACGTCGGAACGCCAAAAAATTAATTAACCGATTTTAGTATACTAAAACTTTGTAGCCTGATCTATGTTTGTGACAATACACTTGTGAGCGGAGTATGAACTCAAGGTAATAAATCATAATTGGAGAAATCCGGTTGAAAGTTCGCGGTGACATATCGAAAAATCACATCGGCTATCCCCATTTCTACTTGCCATCGCAAATGATGCCGGATACTTCACGCCCAATGAGAAGACCGGAATTGTTATTTATTTATAATTATAGCGTTTTTATTTATTTATTTATTTATTTTAGGTTCTATGATCCGCTCATTTAGCGCTCGAATTCCGGGGCTGACCTCCGAATTTTGGCTTTGAGCATCCTCGAAGATTCGTGGAAACCCCAAAAGTGGGTCTTTACCAAAGTTACGACGAACTCTCGCGGTTCGGTCTTCGCGGAAGCGGCGCGCCAGCTCGGCATCCGGTGAAATTGCGGAAATCAGATATACGAGTTCCGCAGCAGCGAGGGCGAAAACGAGGAGAGAAAATTTACGGGTATTTGCTTCGAGAGCAGTGATACGAGTCGGAGTGAAAAATTTATCGGCAACGATACGAATTCGAGCACGAATTATTTATCACCGCTGCTACCTCCGAAGAAACGAAGCGTATGGAAGAGCCTATCCGACATGTGATAATGCATCATAATGTTGTACCTGGGAAATACTTCTCGCATGCATCTTTAAAGGCACATGTCTTCGCAGCCGTTTCAACGTGTATCCAAAGATTATCCGAGATATAAAATTCACGCTCGAATGTATCTTTGAATATAACACATATATATGGGGCAATCCTCACCATCTCGACCTGGGTCTAACCCTGTACATCTTGAATTGTGCCCACGGTTCTTTATATGACGGAACTAACTCACAAAAACACTCGGATTTTTTATTAGATTTTTAAAAATTGTGTATAATTATTTATGATTAAAAAATGAACTTATTGATCGTCACAATTTAAAAATCTGATAAAGGTCTGAAAAATCTTATATCATAATATTTTTTAAATGTAAGATTTGAGCATTTTTGAGAATTCTTTCCGATCTTTCCAATCAATTTCATTTTTTATCATCAATAATTATAAACAATTTTGAAAAAATCTAATAAAAAATCTGAGTGCTTTTGGAAGTTAGTTCAGTAATATAACAAATCGCGGGCCCAATCCAAGACACGATGAGTTAAGACTCGAGTCGAAATGATAGTGAATGCCCCATAATGCAGTATAATATTGTACCTGGGAAATACGTCTTCTATGCATTTTTAAACGTACTTATCTTCGCAGCCTTTTCAATGTGTACCCAAAGATTTTCCTAGATATAAAATTCACGCTCGAATATATGTTCGAAAATATATCGCAGATATATGTATATACCGATATATTCTGCATACACTTTTCCCTACATAACGCCTACGTTTCACAGTCGATGGATACGAGATTGTCACGAAGCTGGCCCGCCACGGAATTCTATATATATTTAATAAGCATGACGTACGATAGTTCGGTTTTTATAGTTTAACTCGTGTCGGTCGCGACATCGCAGGCGCCGAGTGTTCCTTCGAGAATCGATGGATACGAGTTTGAAACCAGGGTGGACTGGGCTCCCTTGTGACACAGTGTGATAGTAAAGTTTGTGTTGGTTTTTTTTGCGCCCCTCGCTGACGATAATACGGAATTGTCACGAAGCCTGCCTCCGCCATGGAATTTTATATGTTTAATATGCATGACGTATCGTAGCTCGTAGTTTTTATAGTATGTCTCGTGTCGGTCGCGACATCACAGCCAGCGAGTTTCTTCGAGAATCGATGGACACGGGTTTGAAGCTAGGGGAGACCAGGCTACCCCGTGACACTGGCGACTCTGGGACTGTAGAGCCCGTAGGCGTTCACTTGACAAACAAATTCTGAATTATTTATGGAACATCGGTAAAATAAAAAAAAGGTACAAATTTGATTTATGAATCTTCGGTAAAGCCCCAAAAAAAGGTGTAAATTTAATTTATGAAGTGGTTCATGAAACTTTGGTAAAGCACCACAAAAAGGTCCAAATTAAATTTGTGAAATTGTTTATGAAACTTCGGGAAATTACAAAAAAAAGATGTAAATTCAATTTATGAAACTTCGGTAAAGCTCCAAAAAAGGTACAAATTTCACTTATGAAATTGTTTATGAAACGTGGGTAAAGTACAAAAAAAAGGTGCAAATTTAATGTTCTCCTTTGGCTATGAATGAATAAAGTCGAGTAAGGGAATTAAAAAAAGAATCTCACCAATTTTCAGAGGCGTCCTCGTCGAGGATGGTCCCGTCAGCGAGTCGATGCGGCAAGTTGGACGTTGTCCTTGGTCGATTGCGGACTCTCGGTGGACCGACGACCCCGGTGCGGCTTAGACCGGCTCGGAAGGATGCCCTTGCCCTGTCGACTGCTCCAGTCAACGTCATTGAATCTTATTAGTAATTGTTAGTAATATTCTAAAGCTATAGACTAAAAGGCACGTGCATTACAAAATTCCACGATTGAAATGCAAATTAATCTACAACTATATATGTATATCCGAGAATTTCTTAGAAAGCCAACAGCAGTGAGTGTATATTAGCATGAATATTTGGCAAGTATTCCGGTTCGTATTCCACGTATAAATTCCCCTCTGAATCGAGGACCGCCACTGAATGCTTGATTCCTCGATGCGAAACGAGGAACTCTATGACAATTGTAAAATTAGAATTTCCACGTTCGAGTGGGTGGATTCGCGCTAGAACAGAAACTGCACCACTGTTGGTACGCTGCATCGGTATTTATTCGTCTCACGAATAAACAGCGCAAGGCTACACTGATAAAAAAAAATTAATTTAATGTACCGGACTGGACGTTTTTATGCGAACACTGGTAAATTAAATGTAATGTACAATTGTCATAAAAAATTAATGGACTTTTGTGAAATTAATAAAGCTTTTAGTATACTGTACGTTAATTTTCCATCACAATTATACATGCTATTACATGCAATTTAATATACCCGGTTATGCATTAAAGCTTCCAGCACGAGTACATTAAATTACGTAAACATTTTTTTTACCGTGTACAATATTTAAAAAAATTGGAAATCAAATGTATGAAATGTAATTAATCGTGATGAAAAATTAATATACTCTTTCATTAAAATTAAAGTAAACTATTAGAAATAAAGTATTCCCAATATTTTTAATACACTGAACATTAATTTCTCGTCGCCATTGTACATGGAATTTAACAATCCAGTTTATGCATAGAAACATCCAGAACGGGTACATTAAATTTCATACGAACTGTATTTACGCTGTATACAGAAAAAAATAGCAGTGTAAAGCAGTCGTATTCCCTTAACGTCCAGTCGCGTCGCCCGCTAATAATCCGGCGACGTTCGTTCGCATATTATAACGATTCGCGGAGACTCTATACCCGCATCGGATCGATCGTTCGGCTCTTTTCGCAGTTCGAGACGATTATCGTTGTGCGTAGAGAGCAAGCGATAATGGAGTTTGAGTGAAGTTCTCGAGGTCGAGTCGGGAGAAATGGATATAAGTAGAGGCAGAAAAGCTCGAAACGAGAGGGAGAAAGACAAACGTTGAAAGGGGGTATATAACGTTTATTACCGGGTCAGGGTTAAACCGTTAGGCGCGCCGCGCACGATGCAGCTCTCGCGCGACGAGCGACAGCGGGCTGTTCACGCGCTCGTCCACCACCGTAACTAAAAATAGTTTACGAATGTACTCCAGATACGAAGCGTGATGCATGGACGGATCACGGACACGTTCGGGGTTTGCTTTTCACTTAAGGCGATGCGGTAAGGGTGTTTGCCGATCCGCCGAACCGTCTGACTCGATCGGTAATGGAAATGTTAATACAATTTTTATTCCCTGGTTTCCTAAAATAGCCACATTTCTTGTGTGCAAACAGCTGCGCGCATGCACAGTACACAGAAAAAAAAGTTTAGATTTTTTTTCAACTTATTGTCCACAAAAGTCTACAATTTTTTATTTGATAATTTTCCTATCGCACCATCCGGTTCCAGTTTAACAAACGAAAGTACAAACTAATATTGTCAGTGACAGAAATAAAATTACAGATCTGTATATTCAAACCTTGACAATCGAGTTTGTCGCTTGTTCGACAAAATTATTTTTACAAAACTTCGTAATCCGATTTTATGAAATTATTTTTTACTGTTTACTGATTCATTACTCTCTAGGAAGTAATTGGATTACTTCCTAGATTACTCATTACTCCCTCTGGAAGCTCCATTACCGTCGACGCAAGAGATTCTACAATTTTTTATTTGAAATAAAATTACAGATCTGTATATTCAAACCTTGACAATCGAGTTTGTCGCTTGTTCGACAAAATTATTTTTACAAAACTTCGTAATCCGATTTTATGTAATTATTTTTTACTGTGTACTGATTCATTACTCTCTAGGGAGTAATTGGAGCTCATTACTCCCTCTGGAAGCTCTATTACTTTCGACGCAAGAGATGTAGTTATTTTAAGGGGACGAGGGAGGTTTGGCCGACCGAAAAACCCGTCACTTTAGATTGTGTATATCGCGGCTACAACAAAATGTAATCAGTTTTCCTTATGGTGAGTATAAATGTCAGCATGATTACGTAGAAAAAAAGGAAAACAATTCTGATATTATTTGTAACAATTTCGTTATTGCCGTTTGTACTAGGCAAGCACTTTTCGCTTACAACTACGATTTCGGTAAAACGACAGAAAATAGCTTTAGAAACTATAACACGAAAGCTGTTACCAACATCGACCTTTATCGACTGAATCTAAAAAAACATTTATTCAAACAGAATTCACACGATGGTGAGTTAAAAAACATGACCATTTTTTATTCTTTTCGCCATTGAGTGAATTCTGTTTGAATAAATGTTTTTTGATCAATTGTTAAATTGAACACGCAATACTGCCATGCAGATAAAAAAAAACAAACTATTTTTTCATGCGTGAAAAAAGAAGATGATTCCGTTTGGAAAGTGAAACTCACAGCGAGTAGCGAGTCTGTTGTTCGCTTGACTGGCCGGCGTCGGTACCGGAGGCGGTGGTGGTTGGGCGCTCAGATCCTCGAAATTTATAATCTGAAGACAAATGTCGTCCACCTCGCTTCTTATCAGTGCTATTACTTCGCTGCAGAGGAACTTGGTGCCTGTAACATTTTTTTGTACAATTCACTCGATTAATAAAATATTTCGAATTAACCGAAATGTCGACGTATAGTGAAACAAATCAATTTTATCTCATCGAAGAGCTTTAATCGACGAATAGAAATTTAATCGACGAAAGAAAGACTTAAATGAGAAATTAATTAATTAATTTAAAAGCTGATGACCCGATGGCAATAAAAATATACACTGTATAATTATTTGTATGGCAAGGGCGTAGAAAAGGAGTTCTTGAGAAGTGTGAAAATCACACAAATCAGAACGCGCGTTTCACATAATTTTTCGTAACAAATTCACGAAAATTCCGGTTCTCGTTTTCGCACCCAGTCAAATAAAAAATCTTTTAAATGTCTCAACATCTGTGTTAAATAAAATATTGTCAATAAATACATTTACTACTGCTACCAAATAAAAAAAAATCACAGATTCATTCATTTCCGGTTTTGAACGATTACCGTCACGTCTCACTTTCTCGACAAATTTTAACGAGCTTCGTCGTTAGTCCAGATTTGAGCTGTTGAAAAACAGGCTAATTGCGTTGCGTCCACGCCGCCCCGGGTCAAGGTCGCCGTCACGTTTGACGTGGCGGAATATAGCAACGGAGACAAGACACACGCCCGCGCGCGGATGGCATTCGAACGCCCGTCCGCGTAAAAATAACATTCGTACAATGAGGTAAAGAAGGCACTGCTGACATTCGCGGCTCCGTGCGATTTCTCGCCTGTCCGACGGACCCAATTATTCCTGCCGTCCATTTGCGCACGCTTCCGTTATATATCGGAAGACCAATTTCCGTCGCAGAAACGAGAATCGAGTCTGTACATCGAGCGAGGCAAAACTCCCGCCGCGGAAATATCCGTCGGATGCCGATGCTCGAACTTCCTGAGTATCGCTCATTGTACGACTCGTCGACGAGTCCCGAGCGGGACGCGACAATACACAAACGATTCGTAATGCGGCTGGAATGTTAAACTGCAAACAAAAAAATAAGGAAACAAAATTAAAAAATAAATAAATAAATAAATAAAAGTAATCGCTTCGAGGCAGCAAAAAAAAATGGTACACAAACTTCCTTATGGTTGCTTTAGCTATAAAAAAAAGTGATTGAATTGACACGAGCGATTAATCTTTTCGCCGTCGCTTCGGTTCCTCAAGAAAGAGCCTAACGAGCCGCGGGAGGCGAGAATAAATAAACGATTCGTAATGCGGCTCGAATGTTAAACTGCAAACAAAAAAGCAAAAAAAAAAAAACAAAATAAAAAATAAATAAATAAATGAATAAAACTACTTCAAAAAGTAATCTCTTCGAGGCAGCAAAAAAAATGGTACACAAACTTCCATGTGGTTGTTTTAGCTATAAAAAAAGAGATAGAATTGACACAAGCAGTTAATCTTTTCGCCGCCGCTTCGGTTTCTCAAAAAAGAGCGCAACGTTCGGCGCGGGACGCGAGAATAAACGAACGATTCGTAGTGCGGTTCGAATGTTAAACTCAAAACAAAAATGCAAACAAAAAAATGACAAAATAAAATCTTGGAAAAAAGTCATAAAACTATCTCAAAGAGATTACCGCAACACGAGATTACTCTTCGAAGCGGCCTGAAAAAAAGCGCGCAAACTTCCCCATATGGTTTTTAGCTACAAAAAAAAAAATTTAATCCACGCCAGCGGTTAATCTTTTCGCCACCGCTTCGTTTTCTCAAGAAAGAGGGTAACGAGCGGCGCAGAGTACTGCACAGTCCGCGGGACGCGAGAATACGCCGACGATTCGCAACGATGCCCGAAAGTTACACTGGAATCAAAAAAGCAAACAAAAAAAAATTGAAAAAACAAAAATCTTAATTAAAAAAAACAAAACATGAACATAAAAAACTGCCTCAAAAAGTAATCTCTCGAGCATAAAAAAAAAAGAATGAGGCCGAAAGAAAAATCGTGCTCCAACTTCCATATGCTTGTTTCAGCAACAAAAAAAGAAGAAACTGAATCCACACGAGCTGTTAATCTTTTCGCCGCCGCCTCGGTTTCTCAAGAAAGAGCTCACCGGGCAACAGGGTACCGCGTACCCGCGGAAAGGCTCGTCGGGGAAGCAGTTACGTGATGAAGGTGGAAAAAACTTTCAGATGAAGAGAAAAAAAAAAAGAAAAAAAAAGAGGGGTAAGAACACTTGCTTTGTACGGTTCGAGAGGTCTGGTCTCGTTACCCCCTTCTTTCCGAGGGCCTCGGTCATCCCTTCGTCAACGCGGGCGCTCATTCCGCCGCTCTGCGTGTCCACCAGATACAGATATTCGCTTCTGTCTTTCTCATCCACAAAAGGATGGCGAAAGGGTGGTGGCGGAAACCCGAGGAGGGAGGAAGGGGGGGTGTGTTCGCGCCGGTGGAGCACGAGGACGAGGGTGCAACGCACCCTGAGCCGGCCATTCTGTTCTCTCGGCGGTGGATGAAAGCCCGGAGGGTGCGAGCGAGCGAAAACTCGGTACAAACGGGGAGAAAAGCGACGGAGCACAGAGAAAGCTCGGGGAATGGAAGAGGATGAGGAGAGAGAGAGGGGGGGCTTTTCATCGACCCGGCGAGCTCGGCTGAAGCTCCATCTCTCTGTCTCCGTCCCTCCAAAACCTCCGGAGTTCCAACGATGCCATCGCTCGAATTTTAAAGCGATAGAACCTTCATGCCAGATTGCGATGGGAGGTTCGCTCGGATTTTCACCGAAATTTCGACGAGCGGAGAAAATTTTAACGCACGAAATACATCGACTGTACCTACAACGAGCTTCGCGAAATGACTCTTCCAAACTCGATTCGGCACGCACCGAGTGTTTGCCAATTTAAGCCCTGACGAGATATCGACGAAAAATTTGCAAACATTCGCGATGCCGGGCTGGGCGATGGGAAGCGTTGCGGGAATTTTTCTTTTTCGATCAGCGTAAAACCGAACATCGGTTTTGACAGCGTGAGACGTTATCGTGCCTATGGCTGGTATGGGCAGAGAAAAAGAGTGGTATTTTTTTTAATTTCTTTACCTTTTTTTAAAAGATTTTTCTAAATTTTAGATACAAAATTTATCGTTGAGTTGCTTGTAGTGTACAAAATTCTGAGTGTATAAAAGAGCCAACTGAATATTATTTTTGCCACCTCTGAGCCGGTGAACTGAAATGGGCGGAGAACAAAATCTTTTTATAATTTTTCTTCTCTTTTCCTTTTCTCAAAAAAGATTTTTTGTACATTTTAGGCACAAAATTTATCGTTATGTTGTTCGTGTTGTTCAAATTAAAGTTCCGAGCGAATAAGAGTGACAAACGAATATTATTTTTGCCACCTCTGAGCCGGCAACTGGTATGAGTGGAGAACAAGAGAGATCTTTTTATAATTTTTCTTCTCTTTTCCTTTAAAAAAAAAAAAAATGTTGTACATTTTAGATACAAAGTTTATCGTTAAGCTGCTCATGGTATTCAAATTAAAATTCCGAGCGTATAAGAGAGAGCGTTGTACGCGCGCTTAGGCACCTCATTATCTCGGTGGTGAAAAACAAATATGAGATCCGACACGCCCAGGCTCGCGGTTCTGGCAACTTTTTCCCTGTTGCAATTCGGCCAACGTTTATTAACCTTTCGTCGCTATGCATAGATTGTGGTGAGGAATATAATTTACGAACGACAAATAAACCATCATTGTGTTAAACATAATTCTTCTGCTATTATTTTAACACCCGCCCCATTATCGAATTCACGTAATAAAAATTACATGTTTGCGCATTTTTCGAGTGCTCCGATAATCTCCGGTATCGTTTGCATAAGGTGTTTATCGACAACAATTTATGAGAGAACATAAAAAAAATCAAATAAAAATAAAAAATAAGGAGGAGAGTAAGAGTCGGAAGAAATATATATTTTGCAGTAAAAGAAACATCAGCGTGCGCGAATAGAGCGGGTAGGGTTTTGCGCTTGGTTCTCCACAGCCGTTGGCTCCTGGCTCAAATCCAAATATACGAATTTGTGGCGAACCTACCCGGCGCTCTTGCAACCGACTATTTCACAAAAATACACCGTATTCGATAGTCGCGTTTCCCTCAGCGAGACAGAGAGGTAGCTTCTAAATATAAATTTACTACAGCAAAAAGAGGATCTGGGTGGCCTGCTGTTTGAGCCACGGATACGTCACGCGTGGAAGCGTGACGTTGCACATATTTCTATCCGGCTTTGGCCTTTCCGCGACACACAGGATTCCACTATCTACGTATCTTATCTGACCGAGGCTCCTTTCACAAGTTTTTTCAACTTCGTTCCTGAGAAAAAAAAGAAACAGAAAACATGTCTCGAGATTGCATGCAGCATCGAGAATTTTTTTAATAAAATTGTTATTAATCGTCGATTTCAGTATACGAAAAAATATATCCGACATTACCTGATTTTTTGACGACCAAATATACTACATAATACATTTTGTATATAAAAGATTTACGATATACATATATATAGGGGAGAGCGGGGCAAAATGGGGCAACGCGGCAAAACGGGGTTTGTAGGCAAATCTAAATTTTCCAATCATTTTTGGATCGGACAAGGTGGCAAAACTGGGCAGAAAAGCCTGATGTATCGGATAGGGCGAATTTGGGGATCCAAAAATTGTTGGAAAATGACGTTTTGCCCAAAAACCCCGTTTTGCCCCGTTACCCCATTTTGCCCCGCTCTACCCTACACTGTGTAAAAATAAATTGAGAATTTAATATACTGTAACTTGAAATTTGCTTACATTACTTACAAATTAAACATTAATAAACTTCTTCGTAAGATAAAAATACCAGACACTAAAATGACAAATCTTCACCGTGAAATGTACAACAAAAATTGGCATCCCAAATAAAAAATTTTTCCGTAAAATTGCAGCGCACATGTGTTTGAAATTTCAGAAACAGTTTATGCAAAACAAATTTTTCAGAGTGCTATATATGCATCTACCAATATATTCCTTTGCACGTGGATTGCCAACGAAAAGCTCGGGAGAAGGGATCCGCGAGAGATCGCGAGTGATCGCGTGGAGGTGGTGGGGGCGAGAAGATAGTGGTAGTTAGTCGGGTTAACGGCTCCCTCCTGAGAGGAACCAATTGGTCGATGACGCTCCGGGTCGGCAGTTCGTGACGTCACACCGGGGTGCATTGCCCCAGTGACGTGGCGAGGTGTGCTGTGGCGGGGGTCGACAGCGCCGTGAAGGAAACCGACACACACACACACACACACACACACACACACGAAGAGTGAGCGAGAAAGAACGAGATAGAGAGAGAGGGAGAGAGAGGCTTCGAAAATAGCGAAAGGGCCGCGAGCTTGCGAACGAGAGCCCGAAAGCTCTCGCTCTTCTCCCTCGCTCTCCTCTGTTCCCCTTTTGCAATTGTGCTCGCTTCCGCGCAACCTCACCTCCCCTCTCCCGCTACATATATATATATATTATATATATGTATATATATATACATATGTACATATATATGCACGTAACGTTAGACGTATAGCCGCACGGCATAAATGCATAAACATGCATACAGAGCAGTCAGAATTCGGCATCAAAGCTTCGGCGGGTTGCGCACTTGTTGGCTGAGCGACCGGGATAATCCTCAATGTCAATCTCGCGATGACTTACGAGCTTTTTCTAGGGACTCGCCGATGAGCCGTTTCATCCGCGAAATGTTTCATCCGTGGACATTGAGAGACGGACGATGTTTTATTTTCATCCGAACCGTGCGAATATTTATTTACGTTTAATTACCGGCTCGTAAATACGAGCTTCCGGTTGGCTTCCGATTGGAGCGTCGACCGGCGATTCCCGTCCGTACGGTCGTTCGCAGCCAAAATATGCATGGAATCTTTTGTGCTCCCAATTGTCGTTCATGGGGAGTGAGATATCTCGGGAACAACCGTCGTCGGACGAAGGGTCGACGCGCTATTCCGCGAAACAGAGATCGGTGAGTCCTACCGGAAGTGCCGTTCGCACCCTCGATTTCCCTCCGAACGATCGTTCGTGGCGAATATATGCATGGAATATTTTGTGTTTCGAATTTCGTTCCTCGCGAATGAGATATCCTGCGAGAAACAGGAATTGGACGAAGGATTTTCGATGTTGGGCGAAGAGGCGTTGAAAGCCGTTCGACCGGAAGTTGCCGGCCTACTGTCGATTTCCTCCTAAACCCTCGTTCCTAGCGACAATGTACATAGAATCTTTTTTGTTCGGAATTTCATTCTCTACGAATAATGTCTCTTGCGAAATTACCCTAAAATGAACGGTTAACGAGTTGAAAGCTGGCGAACACGCAGAAGTGCAAAGTTTCCGAAACGACCCAGAATTTTCCTTGCGACGATTATTCTCCGCAGACATGGAATATTTTCCGCTCCGAATTTCGGTCTTTCCGAATGAGATATGATGAGAGAAACACGAATTGTACGAAGGATTTTCGCTGTTGTGCGAAAAAGCGGCGTTGAAAGCCGTTCGACCGGAAGTAGCCGGACAACTGTCGATTTCCCCCTAAATCCGCGTTCCTAGCGACAATGTATATAGAATCTTTTTTGTTCGGATTTTAATTCTCTACGAATAATGTCTCTTGCGAAATTGCCTTAAAACGAACGGCTAACGAGTTAAAAGCGAACACGCAGAAGCGCGAAGCCATGCGAATCGGCGGTCCCGAAACGACCCAGAATCCGCGTTGCGACGATTATTCTCCACAGTAGCGGCAGTGCGCTTTTCGACAACCGGAAAAGCATCCTCTCGAGCAGCACAATGCGACTCACTCACGAGCGGCTGAAGCGCAAAGAGCTAGTCGTCGCGAATATGCGATACTCGCCGCGAATCTGGGCCGGACGAGCCTCGAACTGGGTTTCGGCACTCGAGTTCCTCGGCGAGTTTGCAAACTCCGCGGGGACACATCCGATTCCCTGGTCGCGAGTATCGCCTTCGCGTGTATCGACTCTCCGGCAACCATTTCCGGTGGAAGAAGCATTCGACTCTTCTCGCCGAGCGGTTACAGCGAGGCGAATCCCCGGAAACGTAGGAAACGTGCCTCGGGCCATTTTTATGTACCTCGCCACACCTCCCCATGTTCCCAAGCACGTTTCTTTCGCCGCGAAAGCAACAACCAAAAACTTCATCTTTGTCGATAACATTTGTAAATCTTTAAATCTTTTCTTCGAAATTTGTAAATCTTTAAATCTCTTCTTCGAAATTTGTAAATCTTTAAATCTCTTCTTCGAAATTTTGAAATCTTTAAATCTCTTCTTCGAAATTTTGAAATCTTTAAATCTCTTCTTCGAAATTTAAAATGTTTAAATCTTTTCTTATCTCTTCTTCGAAATTTAAAATGTTTAAATCTTTTCTTTTGAATCTTGAAATCTTTAAATCTCTTCTTCGAAATTAAAAATTTTTAAATACTTTCTTTTGAATCTTTAAATCTTTAAAACTCTTCTCCGAAATTTAAAAATCTTGAACTATTTATTTTTTATTTTTTATCTTTTCAAAATATCGACCAATGAAAGATCGTATACGTTTCGAGACGACGTACAAACTTTACACTCGCACAGATTAAATTGGGCCTAATAATCGTACCCCCTTAATAAAAAAAATAAAAAGATATACTGTCTCGCCTTTGGAAAATCGATTCTCGTGTAACGTCTCTCCGGCAAGTGTTTCCGAAGGAGGAAGCATCTGCCGTAACTGCTAGGGGAAACCCCGGAAACGTAGCAAACGTGCCTCGAGCAATTTTTATGTACTTCGCGACAGCTTCACATATTCCCCAGCACGTTTCTTTCACCGCGAAAGCAGGAAACGAAAACTCCATCGTCGCCTTTAAAATTTGTTTTTGCTTTTTTCCATAAATCTTTTCGAAATCTCGCACACAGAAAGACCATACACGTTTCAATATGACAAAAAATTTTAACTCACAGGTTGGATCCGACCCATAAATCATACCGCGTTAATAACAAAAAATTGATTCTTGTGTATCAATTCGCATTTATCGACTCTCCAGGAAGTGTTTCCGACGGAGGAAGCGTTGACTCGTCTCGGCGAGGCGTAACTGCTAGGGGAATCCCCGGAAACGACGAAAACGAGACTCTGGCAATTTTTATGTACCTCGCGACACCTTCCCACATTTCCCCGCACGTTTCTTTCACGGCGAAAGCAGGAACCGAAGCTCCATCGTAGCCATTCGAAAAATCTTTTTTTTTCTCTCGTTTACACATTCGTTGAATAATCGGACGTTCCTTTACGACTTCGGACTGGAAACAGACGCGCTTACGGCGTTAAACGTCTTTACGAGCTTACGTTAACCACGTACATCTATACAGTGAACGCGGACCTTGCGCGTGTGCGGAGATCAAACGTGCGTACGGTATCCACGCCGGGTCGAAACGTTGGGCCAGACTGCGGGTGCACGCCGGAGTTTAGATCGCAACGTGGCCTCCGAAGCCGCGAAGAAAAGAGAACGAGCCGATGCCTGGCCGACGACGCGAGAGCTCGGAATTAGAACCTCGAGTACGATTCTATCTCCATCTCGCTCGTCCCTACCACCGACTTTTGTTGTTCGACGAGAAACGATTGGAAGAATCGACAAGTGGGACACGAGTCCGAGATCTATAGATCGTACCGGGTCATTGTTCTGTGACGAGACTCTCGGCAGAGAGCCGCAACCCTCTTTTCCGCGACTCGTCATCGCAAGATTCTTTCACTTCCGTCCGACGACTGACCGGCCGGAAAATATAGGCGTGGCAAAGCCATCTGTTATTATTATTATCGGACCTTGGAATACAGATAAAAATGTATTCGTCCGACGGGCGCGAGATTTTTTTATATGACTCAGTTAACTCTCAAAAGCACACAGATTTAAAAAAATTGTTTATCATTATTTATGATTAAAAAAATTAACTTACTGATAGCCACAATTTATAAATCTGAACAAAACCTCAGAAATTTCTTATTTCTAAATTGTGACGATCAATAAGTTTATTTTTTTAACCATAAATAATTATACAGTGTTTAATCTAATATAAAAACTGAGTTCTTTTGAGTTAGTTCAGTCATATAAAAAATCGCTCCCAATCCAAGATGTCAAGGGTCAGACCCAAGTCGAAACGGTAGGGAATTTTCTTCTCTGTTTCCAAAAAAAAAAATCCTCAATCCTTTATTTTTAAGACGTCTCACAACAGAAGCAAACAACCGACTCCATATTTGCTGCACCTCTTCAAGGACAAATATTTAAAAATGAGTTGTGCAAGGCACAGCCTCCGTTTACGTTAAAAACAAAAAAAAGGAAACCTCGCGCCAGTTCTCGGGTTAAGAAAATGTTGAGATAATTTTTTTCTTTTTTTGAACGGCCTCGAACATTTTTCCAGCGAAATCCGAGAGACCGGTAATCGTCGTAACAGTCGAAGAATTCAATGCGATGTGCACAGGTGGTTGCGGTGAGCTAACAGTGAAAGTCTATCTCTGCATTTATTCTCTATGGAGGGAAGTTTCGAGGAAAAACATTACGGAGCGGATTCCCCAGTCGAGGGTGCACTAAATGCCCCTGCCCTCGCGAATATATGAGTATGCCGATGATAAATTATAGACCACCGGCGGGTGTGTGCTGCTAGAACACTCGCCGGGCTCGCTATCGATCTCTGAGCACACAGGTTACCGCCTAAGGTCAGCCCTGGCTGTCTGCTCGACAGCCGGTCGACTCATAGCCACTTTTCGCTTCAATGCGAACTATGCGCTACGGGCTTGCGTTCAAGTACAATGTTAGGCCCTTCGCGGCTTGCATTCTTTCAGCCTCAGCGTCGGACCAATTTTCGTAATAATCTTCCTTCCGTCCGATAAAGCGGACCTCGCATTCCGGGCCGACTATGATTTTTTTTTCTTTTCTTTTTTCCTTAAAAATTTGAAACTTTGCATGAGTGATAACATTTATTTTTTTTATTTTTTTATTAATGAAAATTGTAATCCTCACCGTCTTTCCTGTAGTAGAGAATCTCAAAGTGTTTCTCGACACCGGCAACGAGAGCGTCCCGGAGTGCCGCTATGGCGTGGGGCGAAGTCATGGGACCGTGGAGAAACTCGCATACTGCCGGTCTCTGCATCACCTCCGCTCTCGAGTATCCCGTCAAACGGCAGAATCCGTCCGAACAGTAGATTATGTGACATAGTCCCTGCTGAGCGTTTGCTACCAGGAAACTTCGATCTGCAAAAAAGATTTTTAAACATAACGATATGATTTTTCGCACATATTTCTTTTATTAGCGTTATTATTGCAGTGAAATCCAGATTGCTTGAAAACTAAGAAAATAGAAGGACGTCTTTTGTTTGCGAGAAAAATTCTTTTTGTCTTTGTGAGGAAAATTATTTTCTTGGTGAGAAAAATCCTTTTTTTCTTTGTAAGAAAAATTGTTTTTTCTTGATGAGAAAAAATCTTTTGTTTTTTGAGGAAAAAAGGTTTTTTTTGTAAGTGTTCGTGTTCGCCGGAACGATGTGCGATGTTTCAGGGACAAATGGAGAATTTTTTAAATCTAATTAACACTTTTTAAATATAATTAAGACTTTTTTAACGATTTATTAATGCGTAGATGACGAAGATGACGAAAATTCGACAAATGCGCATTTCATAGTGAGATGGCGATTATTGCATTTCGAGAATAGCTGCGGCTATCCTCAAGGACGGACAAAGTCGTCCCGACGCTCTGCCGCCTCTCGGCTCACTCACACACGCGCATGCACATTGTTGTACGACGGAGTCGTGAATTCAAGCACGGGAAATGCCAGACGTGCTCAGCGCCTCACAAACTTCTCATAGTTCTGGCATATTCGAGGCGCCATCGGACTTCCGGCAGTCCATAATCTATTTACACCCTCGGTCAGTCTATACTGAAGTTGAATCGAAGAAAAAATAATTTTGGGGCGTATCTATTCTCGGCTGGTTGGCGATCGACACGATTTTCTTAAAGCTATCTCGGAAAAATGTTTTTTGTAGGTATATAAAAAAATGAGGAAGCAACATGAAAATTAAATTAATAAAAAATTTAAGAAATAACGTGTTAATTTAATGCATAAAAAAAAATGACGAAGTAGGTTTCAAATTAAATGGATTAACATTTTCTTTGGAAGTAATGTGTTCATTAAATTAATTTAAAAAATGAGAAAGCAGAGTGAACATGAAATTAATTTTAAAAATTGAAAGTACCGTGTTAATTAAGAAAATTAAAAATGGCGGAAAGAGCGTGCAAATCAAATATGAATTTTCTTTTTATTTACGAAAACGAAGCAAAGGATGCACGCCGCGGGGTAAAAGTGGTGATTATGGACCACCGTTTTTTTTCATGGCTTTTCCACGTTAGATCGCTGCGCCATATTCACCACTTTTACTCTACTCGATTCGCGGTATTATAAATTGAATTGTACTGTTCGGAAAAATGTTTTTGTACATGTTCAAGAAAATTCGTAAGCAACATGAATATTAAAGTAATTACACATTTTAAAAGTAACCTGTCAATTAAATTAATTTTAAAAAATGACAAAGCAGCGTGAGAACGAAATGAATTAAATTCTTTTAAAGTAACACGTTAATTAACATAATAAAAATGGAGGAAACAGCATGTAAATTTAATATGCATTTTTTTTGTTGGAATTTACTAAAACGCAGCAAAGGATGCACGACGCGGTGTAAAAGTGGTGATTATGGACCACCTTTTTTCATGGCTTTTCCACGTTAGATCGCTGCGCAATATTCGCCACTTTTATTCCGCCAGGATTTACAGTATTTCCACTGCGTATATCTCGGAAAGACCACGATAAATCATGTCGAAACATCGCATACAGAAAGATCATACACATTTAGAGATGAGACAAAAATGTTGCACTCTCAGATTGGATCCGACCTAATAGTCGTACCTCCTTAATGAAAAAAACAAAACATTAAAAAAAAATCTTTTCTCGCCTTTCGGAAAATCGATTCTCCCGTCGTCGAGTCTGGTATCTTTAGTTAGAAATAGTCGGAGTTCTCTTTCTGCGGCATACAAGTGGGCCCCGAGCCAACCATGTCACTTAGACCGAGCGAGCTTTTACAACCCCCGGCCTCGCACACCAAAGATCCACTTTGCCCCCCCCCTCCCCCCCCCTCCTCGCTCCTATTTGCTTCTCCTTGTTGCGGATTATCGTTTTTACGCGATGCGTCAAAATTCCACAAACCCCAAAGTTCTCCGCATAGAACCGCGACTACAGATGAATTTTCTTAAATCTCCCGGTTCCAAAAAAAATGTGAATAAAAAGATAAATAAAAAAAATGTGAATAAAAAGATAAATAAAAAAAATAAAACATTTAAGGTAAACAATAAGGCAATTGCTCGATACACTAACGCGCGGCCTAACGATGGAATTGAACTTTAAACTTAAATTCAACGATTACAATTTAATTTATCTTCAGCTGTAAAAAAAAAACTGCTAATTAACAACAATAAAAATTAAATAAAGGAGAACATTTAGGTAATTGCTCGATTCACTGACACGTGGCTAGACGATAGAATTTAACTTTAAACTTAAATTTAAAAATTAAAATTTAACTTATCTTCCGGCAGAAAAA
This sequence comes from Ichneumoninae sp. A BG-2022a, assembly GCA_030522665.1. NCBI lineage: Eukaryota > Metazoa > Arthropoda > Insecta > Hymenoptera > Ichneumonidae > Ichneumoninae sp. A BG-2022a. The sequence goes on along the minus strand of JAPYZC010000452.1, from coordinate 18,322 downwards.
AAATTAAACTGTTAATAAACAAAAGAAATTAAATAAAAAGAAGACATTTAGTTAATTGATCGATTCACTGACGCGTGGCTCGACGATATAATTTAACTTTAAACTTAACTTTAACGATTACAATTTAACTTATCTTCCGGTAGATAAAAAACAAAAATGTTAATAAACAAAAGAAATTAAAAAAAGAAATTAAATAAAAAGAAGACATTTAGCTAATTGGTCGATTCACTGACGCGTGGCTTGACGATAGAATTTATCTTTAAACTTAACTTTAACGATTACAATTTAACTTATCTTCCGATAGATAAAAAAAACAAAAATGTTAATAAACTAAAAAAATTAAATAAAAAGAAGACATTTAGCTAATTGCTCGATTCACTGACGCGTGGCTTGACGATAGAATTTATCTTTAAACTTAACTTTAACGATTGCAATTTAACTTAAAAAGAAATTAAATAAAAAGAAGACATTTAGCTAATTGGTCGATTCACTGACGCGTGGCTTGACGATAGAATTTATCTTTAAACTTAACTTTAACGATTGCAATTTAACTTATCTTCCGGGAGAAAGAAAACCAAAACTGTTAATAAACTAAAGAAATTAACTAAACAGAAGACATTTAGCTAATCGGCCGATGCGGCGACGCGTGGCTTGACGATGGAATTTAACTTTAGCGACCTTCGCCAAGCTCGCGCGAACCTCAAGACGAATTGACTTCTCGTCGTCGTCCCCCCCGTGTATTAATGCCGCGGAGTTTCGCGCCTCGGCCTCCGCTCTCCGCCCACCCTCCGAAAACTCCCGGCGTTCTATATTTACACCCCGTAACGTCTATCGCGTGTAGCTGTGTCCCGAGAGCGGCGCTGCACACAACGCACACGCCGAGAGAGCGAAACAAACTTTCGAAACTCTAGGTATAATCCCACGAATCCTCCCATACATCCCGTGCAGCGCTCGCGTGTTATTCGAGTTGACGAGACCTTTCGACGACTCCGATAGCGAGCCCCGTGCGCCGCGCGCGCCTACGGAAAACCGCGCTAATGATCACCCGGGGTTTTGGATTCACAGTATTTTTCACCGCAGACTTTTTTCTTCTCTTTTTTTTTGTTTTTTTTTTTTTTAGTTCCACGGAAGATTGCCAGCGCGGTCTGCGCGAATTCGCCCCCTCCCAAGCCCGCGGGAGCCCCGCGAAAAGAAACTAACGAAAACGGGAGTAGAATTTTAAATATCGTCCTGGAGTTGAGCCAAAAATTGTGAACGAGCCGCAACAAACCGACTTCTATGGGAGGGGGCGAAGGGGGAACAGCGGGGATAAATTTATCGGAGTGCTTCGCTCAACCCATTTGTAGATATCAGCGGCTCCCGAGCGAACGTACGGTTACATGGATTACAAAAAAAAATATACACATACACGGGGTAGCAAATATTGTGAATAAAATGTGCGGAAGAGCACTTATTGCTGGGTTTGTTGAGATACTTGAAAAAACATTCAGTTTGGATTTTTTTTTATTCTGGCACTATTTTTCCGTATTGGATGACCCAGGAGAAAAATGGGCGAAGGTTCTAGGGACGCAAAAAATTATCATGAAAAAATACGATTTTGCAATCATGTAATTTTTTTTTTTTTTTAAGGAAAATTTTTTATTTTTAAACAAATTTGGACCACGTGTTTGCGTATATATTTTTGGTCCGAAGGGATTAAAATCTCCGCATGCCCCAGCGCCTCATTGCTGGGTTTGGTGAGATACTTGAAAAAACGTTCAGTTTTTTATTATTTTTTTTTTATTCCGGCACTATTTTTCCGTATTGGATGACCCAGGAGAAAAATGGGCGAGGGTTCTAGGGACGCAAAAAATTATCATGAAAAAATACGATTTTGCAATCATGTAATTTTTTTTTAAGGAAAATTTTTTATTTTGAAACAAATTTGGACCACGTGTTTGCGTATATATTTTTGGTCCGAAGGGATTAAAATCTCCGCATGCCCCAGCGCCGTTAGTCGGCGTTTAAGGAGAGGCTAAGCCCGTATGAGTGCGAGAGAGACAGAGTAAAAAATTTTGAATCGATTTTTCTCCGAAACGACTTGTTTTTTTTATTTAATAAAACCGTTTCGGAGAAAAATGGGTTAAAAATATTTTGAGGTCACGTTGATCTTCAGCTCCAGCTTAAGGGAACATATGAGTGCGAGGGAGACAGAATAAAATTTTGAAATTATTTTTCTCCGAAATGATTCGTTTTTTATTTAACAAAATCGTTTCGGAGAAAAATGGATTAAAAATATTTTGATGTTATGTTGATCTTCAGCCGCACCTTAAGGGGGAGAGGAGTGACCGTATCACCCGAAACGGCTCGATAGTTTTCCAGCGAAGAATTTACCGGAGCGCTATAGTTTCACCGGAAAGGGGAACACGTAGGGGGAAAATGGATCACCCCGGGGGCGATATTGTCATTTCCGGCCGTCAGCTTTCCGCGACATTCATAATTGTGGTCGCGCGGTATAAGGGATGAGAGCAAGGGGGAGAGACCTCGAGTAAGACGGTCAAAGCCATGCATGTGACGTGGAGAGAACTTTTTTTTTTAGAGAGAGGAAAAAAAGGAGCGCCGGTAATGATAGAAGTGGGTCAGCGTGCTCGGTCTTGAGGCGAGGTCGCGGGAAGCTCTCCCGACTCTTCGTCTGTTAGGCTCTTCGGGCTCTTTGGATATAGGAGGATTCCTTCTTCGACGCGCGTTATCTGTTCGGCTATTTATTTTTTTTTCGTAAGCCGAGATACTCGTCTGGCGCTCCCGACGAGTCTACAGGGCCGTCCCAAAATTAACTCTTAACAAATATGCATTCGTGTTCGGGGCTCAAATTCGAGAAGATGTTTCCTTTGAAAAAAGTGTCTACGATCGATGGTTCGGGAGATACGGGAAGTCGAAGCTCGCAGCCAATGGGGCGGCTCGGGCGACCGCAGCGCCATCTGCGCGCTGCCGCCCCATTGGCTGAAACTTAAACGGCCCGTAGATCGGAAACTATAGAACCTACGAACTTTTGCAAAAGGAAAGTTTCGATCGGTATCGAACGTAGAATAAGGTCGAACACTGTAAATAGAACAATAACAGCAGTGCGAGGGTGATTCGAGGCTGCATCGTCGCCGGGATCGGGCGTCGCATAGGCCTGCCTAGTTTCATTGGTGTATACGGTATCGTAGCGTGTTACCAGCGGTAAAATACGGTAGACACAACGGGGGGAGGGACACAGCTGGCGCGTCAGATTAGAAGCCAAGGCTTGACGTATACACGGACGGACATGCCGTGCACAGAAGAGCCGCAAGAGCCTCCGCGAGCCTCTAACCCCCAACCCTCACGCTTGGCATACATATTTTTTTATTATATAAATTTGCTCTAGTACGGTTTCACCGAGAATTTATCGCGTTAATGCCCATTAGCGATGCAATGGGAGCCTCTGTGGGTTCCTCTTATAACTTTTTTCGTTCGGCTATTATTCACTCCCGAGATCCCGTGTATACTATGTACTATATGTATATATGAGTATGTGCATATATATATAAGAACATACGGTATAGTCAACGCAGAGAAAAAGGATTGATCGCGGTAGAGAAATGGTAAAAGAAAAAAAAATAAAAGAGAAAAAGTCAGAGGAAACTCGGGGCACATCATCGCTCTCGAGTGATATTGCCGCTGACGGGATGCATTGTGTCCCCAGCCGGAGAGATGCTCAGGAAAAAAAGTGCATTGGGAAAAAATATATCTCCGCTCGAGCCGGAATGTAAAGGCGAGGGAAGATTCCGCTTAACCGCGAGGGTGGTAAAAAATTGATGCATAATATAACTTCAATATTTTATGCTGTTCTTCGAACTACCGTCTATTCCGTTATCTCGATCCGTCGCCAGATTCTCTTTGAAATTTGGACGGCGTGTTTGTTTACTTATGAACGGGGACAAACCTCAAATCCCCGGGGATTATTGCAAATATATTGCAATAATCAGATTCCGTTTAACCCTTCATCAGTTTTTTTTTTACTTTACAAGCGTCAATTTTTTTTTTTTTTTTCAAGTATGAAGTTTCAAATGCATCGATCGATTATTAATGCTTTTTTCTGAATTCAAAGGTATTGCCGGTATTAGACCGTGACTCAAAGGGTTAAGCACGAGGGTGGTAAAAAAAATGGATAATATATATATTTATATTTTACGCCGTTTTACGAACTATTGTCTATTCCATTATCTCGCTCCACTGCCAGATCGCTTTGATATTCGGACGACGTGTTTGTTTACTAATAAACGCGGAAATCTCTATTTCGACAAAAGTAGACTATACGTATCTCTTTTAATAAAGTGCAATAATCAATCGGCGAAAACGCTTTGTATCGTTGTTTTCCTTGAACCAGATAGTTCTACCACCTCAACACACTCTAATCGTTACGAGAGGTTCGTACTACCGCATACCGTTGAATAATAATCGGAAGTGAAAATTTGGCTCGATGCCCTATAGGTCTTCCGTTTTGTTTAGCTTCGCAATACTAATGGTATTTCCCGACCGACTCGCGTTCCAATATCACAATGCATAATTCTTGTAAAAAAAAAAAAAAAAAAAAAAAAACAACAACAGCAACATCAACAACAACAACAAAACGAAAGCTTACCGTGCGTATCGAATTTTTAGTAATTGTCTGGATTATGGCAGTTCTGAGAGCGTTGACATATGGTAATAAAAATCGACGAAATCTGCGTTAAAATTTTGTAAAAAAGGTCGATCGCTGTTTCCCTTGATCCAAACAGTTCTCCCAGCTCGAAACGCTATAATCGTTACGAAATGATCGCTACCGCATACCGTTGAATCATAATCGGAAGTCAAAATTTGGCTCGATGCCGTATAAATGGTCTTGCGTTTTGTTTAGATCCGCAGTACTAATGGTCTTTTCCGACCGTTTCTCGGAAATGTTCCAATTTCGATGTTCAAATATCACAATGAATATAATAATTGGTAAAAAATAAATAAAATGAAAGCTTACCGTGAGTATCGAATTTTCTTATAATTGTCTCGATGATGGTAGTCCTGGGTGCGACGTGACCTCGTCTAACAGGCATCTCACCTCGTGAGATCCCCAGAATTACTGGGTTCAATCTTGCCTGTTCGCGTTTATATGTCGTTTATTTATTGTATTTACCGTACGTCCGCTAGCGCGCATGCGTGCGCGTGCGATCTTACGCTTCGGAGATCTTTCGAGTATAAATCGTGTCCGACACAATCTCGATGCACTTTCACCACTCGCGTAATATTAAAATTATTATTTAAGACCGGTAGTAGATTGGTACGTATCGTATGCACGAGGGGGCATCCAGCTGGCACTAAAACACTCGGAGAGACGACGAGTCACGACGACTCGGCGCAAGCCAGGAGTTGTTGAACGGTAATAAAAAAGCACAGCACGAATTGAGCATGATTAATTCTTACGGACAGAGAGCACTAATCGAGACTTTTTCGTTTATTTTTTCCGTTCAATTATTTGTTATTTCAATCTTCACGAGAAAATTAAACGGTTATTACTATTGTCTGTTGATGATTATCGGGAATTATAGTTATCGATTATTCTTTTTATTCATTTATGTATATATATATATATAGATTTATGGGTAACAAATACGCGTAGGCCTCAAGTGAGTCTCGTCGTTATCGTAGTACGAGATTTGCATTCGATAAATTTCTGGTGTTTTATTTTTGTTTTACTTTTATTTTTTATTCTTTTTTTTCGTGTAAAAAGCGGCGTAATAGGCTCGCACACAGCATATATAGTTTATCTATAATTCGAATAATTGTATCGAATAAAACTGTATTGTTTTTTCCCCCTTTTTCTTTTTCTTTTCTTCTTTCTTTTTCGTGGGAGAAAACTGCGAATAGAGGTTTAAAATTGAAAATGTTTACGATGCCGGTGATTTTTCAGTCTGGTTGTAACATTCCAGACGTGCAGCTCTCAGCGACGATCCAGCGATAGGCATGACAGTGAGGTTGTAAAATTTTGCGACGATATCGTCGCTGTAGGAACGAGCACCGTATGTTGATGTCTTCGTTACGTCGATTGTCGTCGCCTTATTATTATTATTATTATTAGTGTTTATATCATTAAAATTATTATTAACATATACGTCCGGATGTTCAAGTATTTCGTTGTTGCAGGTGGTGCTACGCTCCTGATCACGCCTCGATCTCCATCCCGTCGAGGTGCCAAAATTCAGATGTAGGACACTGGAAAATCCTCCGCTCGAATTCACGTTTGTTCGAGTCACGGGAACTTCGCATATCGATGTCTTAGCCCTCCCCGTCGCTAGCCTCACCGTCATTTCCCGATTTTAATTACGGTCGTTCCTTCAGCAATTTTCACTTCCGTCGCGTAGTTTTATTTAATATAATTTCTTTTGACTATTTATTATTTCTCGTCAGAGCTCGAGATTTTACTCCACTGGGCCTTTATTTGTTGTTCCTAACCTCGATATGTCTCTAATTCAGGTTGTGTTCAGCCTTTGCCGGAGACGATTGGTTACAGCGTCGTTTTTATTTCCTCGCATAGTTCGACAGTGCGTTGACTGTTTCTTTGTTCTCCTTTTTTTTTCTATCGATCGTCGCTCGATCTCTCTCGACGCTAACCTGTTTCTTTGTTTCTCCTTATGGAATATTCTTTGGTCGGTAATGTTGTTCCTATCGTGTGTGTTTTATTTATCAATTAACGGGATGACTAGTCGGTGGGGAACGAATCGTTACGCTCGCGGGACTTTTTCTTTTTGTTGGCCCACGTAACGGCTAGTACGAACGGTGTGTGAGAGGATAGAAGGCACGTGGTGTTGCAGTCGAGTTTGTACCACCGAAACAGAGAACCACCGAGGCGAAGCCTCCCCCCACCCCGCCGCGCGCGCACGATCAATGCTCACCCGAGACGCGCGTGCTGCCTCTCTCGTGTCTCCTCACTGTACCTACACACACACACACGCACACCTTGAACCGACACGGTATTATCCTTTTTTCCTCCGATCTATCCACGGAATAAGCTGCGAGTTATCCTTTCGCCAAATGTCACCGGACAGTTTAAACGAGCTTTTTTTCCGTCCCTTCCTGCCTTTCCTCGGTTCTCCGTTGTCCGCGTCGTATCTGCCGCGCCGAACCCAGCCACTCGGTCAGCTGTGCATGTCCGCTCTCGATCTCGAGCTCTTCGAAGCCTCTACCTTTTATGTTTTAATTATTTATTTTTTATTTCTCTCACGCTTACGCTTTTTCCTCTCACTGCTCCTCGAAACGACGCTCGTACTTCTTTCTCATACTACTGAAAAATAAAAACAACGAGAGCTCGAAGCTCACGGAGAATGACGAAATTTCATCGAAATCAGCCGACACCGAAGAAGCACTGTTGCTGTTTTTTTTCGCTCTGATCGTTCTCATCCGCTGTCTTCTCGCTGTCGCTCTAAAGCATCGAATACCTTTTACTTTTTGGCGTAGATTTTCGGGCGAACCGGCTCGCCAATCGCTTTGTTTTCTCGCCGTCGAAACTGCACCCGCACAGGTCCGATAGAGTCAACACGAAAATTCGTCTCTCGAGCGATCACAGAATTTTTCGCACACCAACCCACTCGATCCTACGATTCAATAGTTTATCTTTTTTTTAATTTATTTTTTTCTTCCCAACGCCGGTCTTCTTTATTTCTCTCCTCGATCTCGCGAAAAGCGAAGAGTTCGATTCGTTGTTTAATGCAGTACGAGCGTAGCGGTGGCCCGCGGGAGTGAGCGATGCGTGGAGTGTGTAATATGCGAGTGAGTAGTCGCGGCGAGATCTGAGGAGCGAGACGCGCGAGAACGACGACGACGTTGGGGGCCGACGTCCCCCGACGGTGTTGGCTTTAGTCGTGGCGAAGGAGAGGTCGCGGGCGGGAGAGGGCTACGTTCATGTCGACGGGCCGGCCGAGCCTCGGCTCGTTTCTGCACGCTTATACTTGCGCGGCGCCTGCGTCCGAGAGCTTCACTATTTCCCCACCAGAACGACCCCGATTACAACGCTGGACTCGCCGGTGCAACGAAGATAACGATATTTACATATGTACAGGCCAATGCATAATAGATTATCGATTTAATTGCCGTATATCGATGCGAAGCTCGCGTACTTTTATTAATAAATATTAAAGCCGTGCAATCGGAGATGAACGGCGAATGGCCTTAAAGTGCGCGATCTCCACGCAGATTGCGAAACGGACGTCCGTTTCCGATGCAGTTGGCAAACAATTACGATGTCCATTGTGAATTAGCCTGTAGGCGATGATATACGTACAAAACCTCCCCCGCCAGCCTTTTCCGTCCGCCCCTCCGTGCGGCTCGATCCGCCTGACCGCTTCCCTTATCTACACAAACGGGTGATAATATTCAAGCGGCTTTTTAATATTCACTTATTCGCCGGTGATTTAATTTAACGATTTATTAATTAATCGCAATCGTTAGCTCGTTTTCTCAGCGCTAATGGCCTCGGCGGATAAGCGATGTCGAAGGGGCGGTCGGAAAGAAAGGGGGCGAGGAGAGACCTCGAACGGTTGCGGAGATGAACCCTTTACCCCTTTGGCCCGGAGCCACTCGAATCCGTATAGATCTATGTGTACGTTCCTAATCGGCCGAGCATCGTGACCTCTCGTGCTTATCTGCTATAATACCTCGACGTTACGGCGATTATTTTCGGTATACCGATATTACCGTATCGTTTTTATTTGCTCGATAATTAAATTTACTTTCAGACCGGTGAAAAAACAAAAATTCCTTCGGCAGTAAAGAATGACGATGAGGCAGCGAAATGTGGAATTTGCTCATTTATAGAGTATTCGATTTTCATACTCATACTCGCGTTTAAACTGAAATTCGTCCTCGAGGCTAAGAATTCTGTTCTGTACAAAGCCTTTCATATTCACACAAACAAACACACACTTCTGAGAAAATACGTTGAGAGAAATTTGCAATGGAATAATTCGGTTATTCGCGACACGTAATATACGAACGCGAGGATTTTGCATTTCTGTTATCGCATTGCTCTGTCGTATGCCTCCGTTTCGCTCTCGCAATCTCTCTTCATCCCACAATGCATCGCAGCGTGCATATAATTTTATTTTCCTTCTCTTTCTCTCTCTCTCTGTCTGTTGGTCTATTTCTCACACCCCGTTACCCTTTAATTCCGCGTTCCGCACAACACTTATTCACAGGTGTGAATATAGATACCACCCACACGCCGGTGAGTTTAATTCCACTCTCTATGTCATTGACGGTGAATCGATCACGTGGCGTACAGTGGGGAATTCGTACGTGCCATCGACCATCGGATATTACCTTATGCACGACATTCGAGTACCTGTGCGGTCTCGGGTTTTTTTTCCTTATTGCTCAGCGTTTATATTACGCCTATATTTGTCCCGCATCACATTACCCAAGTTAACCTAGAACGGCGCACATGGCTTCGGCGACCCCGAGCCGTTTCAAGAAACTATTACTTTTTTCTTTTTTTTTTTTTACCAATTCAACGATTTATATTCGTTTCTAAAGCGTAAGGATTCTATGATGTGTACTAAATCGATATTTTACCTCAATGCCCTTGTTTGTTAAGTCCTGCGGTTCCGATTTTGCTGTAATTAAACAAGAAATACTGATCGGCAAAGTTGGGCGGACGCGAAGACGTCGGGTCCGAAAAGGCCATGTGTGGCGCTGCTGAGGCCCCAAAATATGCTCTACAGTTTTGGTTGGTGAGATGCTAATTATCAGATGGATATTTCGGTTAACGCAGTGGCTGACTATTTTTTTGTTATAGTTACTTCCCTGATGGTACAAAAAAATTCGTTATCAAAAAGTTACCTGCATGTCCAGACGTTATCTGAAAGTCACCACCGATCCAAAAAGTAAACTTTTGGACGTAGGATAGCTTATACTTACGATTCGGACGGACATACGTAACCCATTTTGATTACTGGTTTCGTACCAGATGTCTTCTTGCTGCCTGGGTTTTTTAAGTGATTCGATAAATGGGATGCTAATTAGCGGATATGTTTCGGCCAACGCAGTGGCTAATTGTGCCGATTAAGCCGAGAGAACTCGTCGGGAATATTTCGAAGCGCTTCGATTGTGCGCATTGCGGACACAATCGTGGAAAAGAGTTTCGCTGCGGGCTTTACCTGCAGGTTCGCGGCTTCGGATCTTTTGCGATTCTCCTCCTTGCTGTATTGACGATGGAAACAATGGCGGCGAGCGGCGTCGGAGGAGCTAAGCCTTCTGCAGAAATATCGCCGAACTGCCGGAATCTTCATTAACCTCCGGCAGGTTATTCCAGTCTCGCATTTAACATCGCCGGGGAGAGCGATCGATAAGTTACCGACTTCCAGCAACAGATCGACCGCCACACATCCAACGTCGACAAAGCCAATTTCGACATTTTTTACTGTTTCAGCCGGATATTTCTTTGAACCATTTTTACTGTTGATCAAACAAGGTACAACGAAGGCGAACATTCGCCGCCAATCAGCGACTGTCCTCGTACGCTTAAACAATTTTTTCCCTATCAAACTTGTACATCCGACTATTGCGCGTTTGAAACTTCCCGCCAAGCAGCGTCGCCACTCGCGTTCGGGAATAATCGTGAGCTTCACGAAAACCGGGGTCCACGGAGCTCGTAGCAGGGAGCCCCGCCCTGCCTGCCGCCCGCCAGCCGTCATCGTCGTCGAGAGACAAGCAAGCTCTCCGCTTCGTCGTCGTGATAGCGAGAGAACGTACAAGACCGATCAGAGGTAAACGCACAAGGACCGATAACCGAAGAGGGGGTCTGTGCCTCTGTAAAAAAGAGCAGAAAAAAAAAACAATCGAGTGAAAACGACGACTGCAGTGCACCGTTAATATTCGTGTTTCTCTATTAATCTATAATAAATTTAAAAAAGCAACCGCGCATTCGAGTCACGAGATTAGGGGATTAGCGGTTGATAAAAAGGATATAAAGATTGCGTCGAGGGTGAAGAGGAGCTCGGAGTGATTTAAAAAATTATCGAGCCATCTTTCTCTCAATCTCGTGTTCTCTTTCTCTCTCTCCGACACTTCCCCCTCTCCGCACGCCGCTCGCCGGTACTTTTTAACCGTCGTGTTGTTTTTTTTTCTTCGAACTAGTCGTTCGAACAGCGTCGAGGACGAGACCGACGAGTCGCCCGAGAACCGCTAGTGAAGCTCCGCGAGAGATAGAAATACACGAAAAGTGTAACACACATTGGCAGTGCGGAGTACATAAAATTTATTAGTCGTTGTAAAATTTGTACTTTAGTGCGCGATTTCGCTACGCTACTGCTGCCGCTGCTGCGCTGCTGCCGCCGCCGCTGCTACTCGATGTGAAACACTCGGTCCGACCGCGAGACTAGTGCTGCTGTCAGTTTGTAGACGACGCCTTCGAGTGAATTAAAAAACAAATTTTTTTTGTGTTAAATAATTGTAACGTTAATAGCATTACGGAGGAGAAGAGTTTTTGAATTTGTGAGTTTTTTTTTGTTGTTGTCTTAATCGTGCGAAGAAAGTAATCGACGGGAGACTCCAGCGAAGAGAGGAAAAAATATATATATACATATATATTTCTTTTTTTTTCTCCCTGATTGCGATACAAGTGCTGCTTGGAGCGTGGAGCGGCGAGTTTTCGCCAGGAGGATCCGAACGAGAAACAGCTCCGTTCGGGAGCATCAGGTAAGGAATTCACGACGGAAAAATACCAGCCTCGAAATATTATCGGTTTCCTGCCGCATCCTACGCGCCATTTGCACCGTCCTGCCAATATCCGAACGCCCGACCTCGAAGGAGAAACAAAATAACGTTCGAGGAATATTTTTCGCCCGATGATTTTTTTTTTTGCGCGATGGTCTTTTTTCTTTCTTTTTTTGTGGTAATGGCGAGCGAGAGCCTGCCAATATGGCGGACCAGAGACGGCTTTTGAGAGAGTCGCGGACCGGATTGAAGGAACTCTGTCGAATATCTAGCAACGCTCCTTGGCGACCAATCCCGCTTGTTATCGATTACAACGAACTCGATGACTCGTCTCACTCCATTTTCTGTTTCACTGACTCTCTCTCGGTCTCCCCCCTCCCCCTTAAACACCGCACGCACACACACACCCCGGGAATTATTTCCTCGGCACTCGTCTCGACCGGAAAATTCAATCGGAACGACCGAGAGAAATTGTTTTCCGTGGGTCAGAATTTATCGATGATCTCGCCGATGCGTTTATTTGCGGTCGAACGTCGTTCCAAGCGTGTCTGGTATTGTTCGACGATCGGGTTCGACCGCAGACGATTTTTTTTGCATCGTCCCGATAATACTATAGGCGGATAAACGGTTTTCGATATCTGGCAATTGTCTTCGATGATAATCTTTTTATAATTTGTTTTATTTTTACCCCGTTAGGTTCTGTAAACATAGAGGGAGGTTGAACGTGCGTTTGAGAGGCAAAAAGCTCGCATTAAAGTAAGAAAATATATTTTTATTAAATCGTCGCCACACTGTTACTGTCCGACGTCGCGTTTCCTACGCTTTTGTGGCCAGCTATGAGTCAGCCAGGAAAAAGAAATGATAAAATAAATAGAAGGCTGCTTGTAGATTTTCTTTCTGCGGTATCGTTGGTTCGAAAGCCTACTGTTACGTCTTCCGGTGACGAGATACCAGGCCCGAACGGAGGATGAGATTCCCCGCCATAAATCGAGCTCTCGAAACATAATATGCAGTGTGCTCTCGCGCGCGTATATGTGTGTGTGTGTGTGTGTGTGTGTTTGAAGTATGCAATGAACGTGCACATCTCTTCTTCGAACGCACGCGACGGAGAATGCAGGTCAGCATCGTGACTTGATCACACACGCGTGTGTATGCTTGCTGTGTCTGTCGGGAGGTGCGTAAACTCTCGGACAGTGTAAGAAGAAGTACGTGCCGCCGCGAAGTAACGTAATCTCCAGGCTATCGGCGCTTTCATTGGTCAGTCAATTGAGCGAGATCCTCTGCAGCTGTCTTAAGGAGGAGCGGTACAGTCCGCGCATACGCCGATCGAAATTAACGACATTTCGCAATGCCCAAAAATCATTGAACGAGATATTACCCCACACATAATAAAAAAAGCGATTACTGCGAAAAATATAAAAAAAGAGATTGCTGCGAAAAATATAAAAAATTGAAAGAGATTACTGCGACAAATATAAAAATAAAAAAAGCGAGTGCTGTGAAAAATATTGCAGCAGTTTTTAATTTTTCTAATATTAAAAACTAGCCCGTACCGCTGTAGGGATTTCAAGAACACATCTCACAGATTTTATAGATTATCTGCCAACGAGCATAACTAGCCGCGGGGCATAAAAATGGGAAGAGCTGTAAAGGCTTACTTTGTAAAAAGAAGAAGAAGAAAAAAAATGGAAAAACTTCACGTCGAGTATGCTCAACGCGACTGTACCGGCTGACGTCTTAATAGGTTTTAATTGTCATCGTGCGTAATACACGCTCGTGGCCGAGAAATGCATCGGGTGTGCTCGATACTCGTTAGGTAAGTTAAAAAAAAACTAATACGAAGCGTTGATATTTTCCAACGGGAGGATATAACCACCATTATCGCGTTGAGACCTCGAGAGGCCACTTATCCGGCGCGTCCATTGCGTGCAAACGCCTAGTACCTCCCTGTCTATATCTCTATCTTTCCCTCTTTCTCTCGCACGAGCGAAGAGTTTTAAAAATATCCTCGCAACCGTTTTAGAACGTAAGCCGTCGTTCGCTTTTGGAGAGTTATTAAACACGAGGCTGCTCGATAAACCGCGCGGCCACCCCTCGTTTCTTATGCCTCTTTGCTTCGGCACACTATTTCCTGTTGATCACCGGTGGACGTCTGTCGTCCGCACCTGCCGCTGCTGCGACAACTACGCAATAAATAGTAATAATAATAATTGTTTTTTTTTCTCTTCGATTCGCTGAATTCGCAATAATTCAAGCATTTTTTTCCGGCATTAAAAATGGTCAAATCGTTTCCTTATTTCATTCATTCGCAAAGTCTATTCCGTCAGAAAGCCAATTCTAGTATTTATTATTATTATTATTATTATTATGCATTGTTATAATCTCGAGCTGGGTCCAATTACAGACGCGATGCGTACGATACGATTTTGTTTTACTTTCAAATGAAAGAAGCTGGCGAATAAAAGAAATCGTAACTAAGTAATGCGAAAATGTTCAAAGGGTAAGTTTTTTTCCAAGCGAGTACGATTCAACTGCGGGGCTCGTTTCCCCTCGAAGAGCTATCCCCTCCCCTCTCGCCGTCAAGACGCTCGTTCCAAAGTGGCGTTTCGCTTGTATTTCTTGTTCATTTTTTTTTGTTCCTTTCCCTCGTTCTCTCCGTACTCCCGACGAGCAGGAAACACCCGGCAGCAATGCCGGAGCTGAAAAGGCAACGGGGGGAACGGACCGACGCGCGGACGAACGGCTCGGGGGAGAGAGAGCGAAAGAGTCGAGGAGAATTTTGTGCGGGACGGTTAGTAGGGCGCGCCAGTTAACCGCAGAAGTAGGGTCAACGTATTCGCGCTGGATAATAGCGCGACGCGGACCGTTTCTCGGAGTTCCGGTCGAGCCCGAGAGAGAGTAGGAGAGAAAATTCGTCCTCGTGACGTCCCTTTCTGCCTAGGATATTGCTCTTTTTTTTTCTTCTCATCCTCAACCCCCTCCCACCAAGCCTTCCGATGTCTTCTTCCTCCTCGGGAAGTCGAAGCAGAAACTCCGCATTACACTTAACTCTCTTCCCATTGCCGCCGGCTCCTGCGGACTCGAGGCAGCTACCTCGTTAACCCCGAAATCCAAATAACCACCCGCTTACGTAGCCCGAGTAGACGAGCCACTGACGTCATTGTAATTCCGTAAAAATAGTTGACTCGCTCGTGAAAACCGAGAAACCGGACGGACTCTCGTGCATAACCCCGAGATAAATTGTGTATTGTGTGTACATATACGTTGTTTTGTAATTTATGAAATTACCTCGGTTAGCCGTTGAATATATTGCATACGTTATCTGGGGGGGAGTGAAGTTGGTTGATAAATAATGAATATGCATGAAAATGGGAAGGTCGGTAAAAGGCGCGTGAAGCCATGACGAGGAAGAATACAAATGTAAAAAAGAAAAACAAAATCTATCGCACACGTTATATGTTACATAAGGTATAATATGGACATACATATTGTTAGCGATGCGGAGGATTAATGATTCGCAGATACCAAACGGTATTGCGGAGATTATTACCGGAATAGCTGCGGTATGACAATTGGGAATCGAATGGATTATAGGCTAGACGATTAACGTCACGCCGCGATATAGACAGTCTCGATTGGACTTTGAGAGCGCGCCGGTCAGGCAGATCGAGATTGAGATCGTAAAAAATTATTGTTATCAATAATATTCGGCCGAACGACTGGTACAAGTTTTGTCATTTCGCTCCGTGATTGCAATTTATATAATTGTCATATTGCAACAGTGATGAAAATATATTTCTGAAAGAACATTTCTGAATGTATATTTCTGAAAGTATATTTCTGAAAATATTTTTCTGAAAATATATCTGAAGAGGTCAGACCGGAACCAAAGTAGAATGATAAATAATATTTTCGGTGGTAACAGTTTTCGATGTCCGAAGGAGTCATGGTAAGATATCGCGATTCTTGGTTGCATTCAGGTTTTCCTCTGACGTCACATACCGCCACTGACGTCACTCGTACCTGGCGTCTCGCTCGCTCTCCGTGACACGAACCTGTCCTGGAACCGAGTGGCCTCGGGTTCCGAGTTCGCGAGGAGAAACAGAAGCCAGAGATTTGCTATTTCATTTCTCTATGTACAGCTTCTATTCTTTTCTGTACTCTATAAGCCACGTATATATACGCGTATATGTACATATGCCAGACAACGCACAGGCCATGGGGGTGGTATCAGATATTTGGGACGAACTTATCGATCTCTCGTGCTTTTCCATCTCTCGGTCTTTCTTCCGTGGCGAATCGTTCGCGCAGTAGTGCAGAAAACTCGTTCCTACGTAATACTTCAATAACATTTTTTTCTGTTAATTTTCCACGCAAGAACACATGGAAACATGTGAATTTAGAAACGGAACGTTTTCTTTGTAACCATGTGATTATTACGAAAACTAAGTATAATACAATACGTTTTTATTATCGTATATTACGAAACGTAATACGTTTTTATTAGTTTCGAAGGAAGAACAACTTTCCTACTCAGAAATAATAATTATGTGTTGACGAAAAAAAAATTGAGGAACGTTGCTTTCTTTACATGCAAGAAGGGGCGTCGCGTTCCAGCGCGCTCTAACGTAATACTTCAACTTTTTTATGATAATTTTTCTGACATGGAAACTTGTGATTTAAACCCGGAACGTTTTCTTTGAAACCATTTAATTATTACGAACAGGAAATGAAGGAAGAATAACTTTCCCACGGAGAAATAATTCTTAACGATCACGTTGACAAAAAACAAGTTGCAGAACGATGCTTTCTTTACATGCAAGGCCCGTTCGTTACATGCAAAACCCGTTTTAACGTAATATTTCAATTTCTTTCCTGATAATTTTTCACAAAAAAATCACATGTAAACATGTGTTTGTAAAAACGGAACGTTTTCTTTGGAAGCATTTATGAAAATGTAAATTAGTTTTTATTGTTATAAAAAAATGTATTTATTACGAAAATTAATTATATATAAATTAATTATTACGAACAGGAAATTAAGGAGGAATTACTTTCCCACTCAGAAAGAATAATTAGCGAATGTGTTCACAAAAAAAAAGACGTTGAGAAACGTTGCTTTCTTTACGTGCAAGTCGAAAGGAGCGTCGCGTTCCAGCCCGTTGATTTCAGGGGTCAGGTGCATCTGTTCGCCCGACCTGTAGCTCGTTGGATCCTCGTGCTAGACCTCGCCCAACGGCCAACGGTCGTTCCTGCAGGTTCCACCTCGCGTTGTGCAACTCATCATTATAGTGCCTCGTATCGGCCAACGGAAGGGATGAAATCGAAAAGAAAAAAAAAATACCACGATACCATCGAAACGAGTAAAAAACCTTGTTTGTCCATCGAGGGCCAAAGTTGGCAAGCCCGTCGAGTCCTACCCAGTTTTTTTTTGTGGGCAGAAGTAGATGAAGCATACGAGCGCCTGTGAAGGCGGAGTCGGGTGGCGGCGATGGGCGCATAGATGGAAGAGGTTTTCGGAGGGTTTCGGACGTCGACCCGCTCATCTGTTGCTTCGTGGATCGTTTTCCACCGAACGAACGAGCGACCATGTTATTTATTTTCTCACAATAAAAAAAAAAATGTTCCTTCGAATTTTTTGACTCCGACTTAATTCATCAACGTTGTAGGAAAGGGGTGAAAAAAAAAAAAAAAAAAAGTCAAGTTGAAGCGTTCAACGACCCGTAATGCAAGAGGTGCTGACTGGAGTGGACGGAGCCGGCGCTCGTGTGTTTTACACGATCGTCAGAGTGAAAGAACTCGAGCGTGAGAGCAAAAGCATCGAACCAGGTATAAAGATGAGAGCGTCCGAGCGCGCAGGCCGGTAGGGCTCGATGCTTCAAGCTCTCTGCTCTGCTGCTCAATGCAGGCGATCGCGAGGGCCGGCCCAGTTATTGGCACATTATTCGCGGAGCTTGATGTATTGGACAATCCTCGTTTTTTTTTTTTTTAAACTCCGACAGGATTTTCTAGCTGGACTCTCCCGAGCTCGGCTGGAAATGCGTCCATCGATATCCATCAGTTCCAATATCCGGTGGAAACTAGCGAGCGAACGAATCCCATATACGCCCGTGCCTGCCCTACATCGCTGTGGGACGCCAGTCAATCACGCGCCAGACGTTATTCGTAGCCAACGGATTAATCGCTTACTACGAGCCGTGCATTTTTTTTCCCATTCGGTTCATAAATTGAATTCAACCTGAGGCAGCTTTGGCTCCTTAAGAGCATGTGCAATATCGCGGTCGGTAATAAAAACTGCAATCAACTTTTCTCACTTAAGTCTCATGGAAAGCTGATATCGTGTCGCCGGTCGATGATACTTTCGCACGCACGTGTCGGTGCCCGTGAAGAAACGTTGACTGCAGTTTTTGATACCGACCGAGCGCGGGTCGGTCGAGCAGGGGCTTGTTTCACCTAGTCTTAAGGGCATGTGGCACAGACTCAATCGGTAACAAATCGCCTTCCCTATTTTCTCCAAAACGATTGATCCGACGAGCAAAAGCAAATTAGGTTTTCATACTTATATCTATTGCCTACAAAAACC